>JAFLJL010019307.1:20000-45000 GCA_018398815.1 Conus ventricosus
GGGAGAGAGAGAGCCCGAGGAGAGACGGAGAGAGACGGACCTGAGAGAGAGAGGAGAGCGAGAGAGAGAGAGAGAGAGAGAGCGAAGCGAGCGATCCGCGACGACGACCGAAATGACCCGACCGACCGACAAACAGAAGACAGAGACAGAGACAGAGATGAGAGACGAGAGCAGAGAGAATGAGAGAGACGGGATGAGATGAGGAGAAGAGAGGAGAGAGAGTGAGAGAGAGAGGAAAGCGAACGCGAGCGAAGCGATCCGACTGACCGACCGAACAGACAGACCGACAAACAGAAAGACAGAGATAGAGACAGTGAGAGACAGAGTCAGCGAGTGAGGGAGGGAGGGAGATATGAGGGAGTGAGACAGATGTGAGGAGATTGTCACGGATGGTGTGCGGTGCCGTGTTTTGCTGTCTTGACTCTCACCTGAAGAAGTTTGGAAGGCGTGTACTTTTCCCTAAACACACCCCACACCACACAAACATAACCAGACATGTTTCGTTTCTTTTTTCTTTTTTTTTTGCTGCCATGAAACATCACATCGTAACAAATGCATATTACACAACAGCATGAACAGGCACAAGTTCTCGCACCACCAAAAGGCGCACAACCTCATAGTTACTATACTCTCACATCAAAACAAGCTGGCACCCACAGCAGTGTCACACCAAACAGCTATGCATTGGCCCGCATCTAGCCTAGTCACCACAGTCCTCACACATTCAGAAGTCACTCATGGGAGAGCCCCCTCCCCCCCCCCTATACCCGAGTCCTTCCATGGACTCACACACAACAGATGATCACAAGTCGTTCGTCCCGACGAACTCTGATCCCTTTAACACACCAGCTCGCCTTTGACCACACGGCAGGCTCTCGACACCACCACGGGGCGGCAGACAGCTTCCGGGCTCGTGCTGCACCCACACCCGATTGGCACGTGCACACACGTTGGTCTTCTGACCCTCGGTCCAGTCTCTCCACAAACCCATTGGCGGCAGAGACAGGGGATTGGCACAGGCTGAACCCCCAACCGGAGGGCAGTCAGTTCCAGGTCGGAACACGGGCTTCACCGACACATGGGGAACAGACTGCCAGCGAGGACTGCCTTCAGTCTTCCTTCGGCTTTTCTGGATAAGGGTGCTCAGCGTTAGCTCGTAGAGTCTGAAGGGAATCCTGGCTCCACCGACTAAAACATAACGCAGAGTTGAGTAGCTGTCAGGTTACAACAATCAATCGGTTTTTTTTTTTAGGTTGACGTGTTTTCCGAGTCCAACGTATACCCAAAAATTTGGGGACGGTACGAAATAGGTCCGTATCCAGTGACAGACAGAAAACAGACAGTGAGAGACATAGACAGAAAACGACAGCTAAAACTTGTGTTAGAAAACCAACAACAACAACAACTGAGAACGACAGATACGGACTGACTGAGACAGAGACGGGCAGTAAGGACAAGAGAGATTAGATAAGCCAACGTCTGTCTGCCTTGTTTTTTTCTGTTTTCTAAAGATATTTGCTTTGCTCGATGTTTCTCGTTCGATGTTAAATACACCTTTCCTAATCTTCTTACATACAGATCGCTTCATGACATGCTGAAGGGTTAGTATATCATGTGTATTGTTAGTAATTGGCACTGACTGATGAAACTTGCCGTTTCATTTCTTAATCTCATTGATATGTTGTAGTGTTAAATGTCCTCTACATCCAATGAAATAGACCCTTCACTGGAAGAGAGTAAACAAGAGACAAACGGACATAAAGAGACAGAGTGTGTCACCATTATTTCTTCAAGCACTGATTCTAGACGACACAGTAAAGCCACAAAGTGGAGCAGACACAATTCTAAACAGAGGAAACATGACATCAGTAATGTGAATCGCAGGGAGATGCCGCCTTCTTGTTGGCACCACCAGACCCATGAATTCTCCTGAATTGTACATTATTGTTGTGAAGAAGAAACCTTACCTTAGGGGGGAAAAAAGGCCTTGCTGAAAGAGGAGGAAGAAAATGTGAGTGAACCTTCGCGTCCGTTTCGTCTCCTGGGGCGGATGAGTCTGCGGATGCAGAAGAGGTACGTGGTGATTTGTATTAGTGTCTTTGTCTGGCCGTGGTGTTTAGTGTACCAAAAACACCCCCCTTCCTTCCTTCACTTCTCTTGCTTTCCTGCCTCACAAGCTTCCTGTTTCTTTTCTCTCAGGAGGAGAGAGAGAGAGAGAGACGAGAGGGAGAGTGAGAGCGAGTGAGGACGAGAGAGAGAGGAGAGGAGAGAGAGAGAGAGAGAGGATCGAGGAGCGAGAGAGAGAGAGAGAGAGAGAGAGAGGGAGAGAGAGAGGAGACTCGAGAGAGGGGAGATGAGAGATAGAGACGAGGAGAGGAGAGGAGAGAGGAGAGAGTGAGAGAGACACTCTGACACTCAATGTTCTTTGTCATCAGCTGGAAAAGCCCTTGCAACAGGACGTGCGCATAATAATTTGATATCACAGTGAAAGTTATGGAGTACAAAATACTAACTAGACTAATACTATCTATCTCTATGCACACACAACACACACACACACACACACACACACACCACACACACACACACACATCACACAACACACACACCAATTATCTCATCCGTTCCAAATGTAAATTAGTCAGTGTCTTTGTCTTTGCATACCATATTATTTTAACTCCTTAAGTACTTTAACTAGTGTATCACATGCATAAACTAGAAACCATTCCATGCACTCAGGCTTTTAAGTATTTTCTTTTCCCAATCGACTCTGTCTCTAGAATATGTTCTACCATCGTATTGTTATGGTTGTGCTCCTGTCAGATGTTAGGATATTTGATTAGATCCTTCGTCTCTGCTTATTTGGGCTTAAAAATACAGTATTCTATTGTAGCACCTGTATACGAATATGAAGGGACTGGCATCCTCCATAGCATGACCTTATATTGGGACACGTGGGATTAATGAGAACATTTGAATAAACGATGTTTTGATCAACGTTTAGACCAAGGTAATCAATTTAACCTGACATATTATTGTGTCATCTATTCCGTAAAACTGAAATATAACTTACTGTTTATCATTTAAAATCGCAAGAACCAGCTGGTACTTATCATTGGTTCTTATTTTCCCATTTGTTTGTAGGGGGCTTATTAGTGTCTTTTTGAAATGAGGATTAAAACTATGTTGTATCTTGCACCCTGGCACATCCAAGCAATGCGGAATCCGTGTCCTGTCAAAAGATTTCTTGATTTGAAATAGCTGATCCTATTTGCCCTCTCTGCTTGCAGCTAACAGAATTTCAGTATGCCTCTCTTGCACAACCACAACACACACACACACACCACACACCACACCCACGCACACGCACACACACCACACACACACACACACTCACACACACACATCCTTTCTTTCTTTCTGTCATTTCATTCTTTCCTTTCCTTTTTGGTCTTTATTTTGCTTTCATTCTTTTCTCTTTTTAAGACGAATTTGTTTCTCTTCGTCTCTGATTTCTCATCTAACTGTATCATTTGCCCCAACTAAATAAAGCTCGCTGTATACGAAAAGTGCCCAAATTTGTGCACGTTTGTTGTCCTAGCCACGGACAGAACCTGCAAATCTTAAACCAGTTATAACATGACTGCGAATCGTTGGTTCACCTTTGATTACGTTTTATTTGTTGTATACCTTCATAATTTTCTGAAGAAAAATAACAATGAACCTAAGAGGAGGAAAGAGAAAAAATGATGGGGACAAATAGGCGTAGTGGGGTGGGAGGGGGAGAGGAAGGAGGGGAAGAGGGGTAAACAGCAGGTGGGACTGAAGAAAAAAAGAAGGATAAAAAGTGCTGTGCCTAACATTTTGCGTTTATAACGATTTAGCTATCCATTTATCTTATTTTTCATTCATTCATCATCGTCTCATCATCATCATTCATCTTTCATCATCATCATCATCATCTTCATCATATATATCATCATCATGTGCAGCATCATTCATTTATCATCGTCATCACTTTATTATTATTATTATGATTTTTATTATTATTATTATTATATTATTATTATTATTATTATTATTTAGGATCATTTCTATTATTATTATTTTTATTATGTCATCCTCTATTCATCACAATTATTTTTAGGTCAGTGTTGGTGTTGCATTTATTGGTTTGTTTGTTTGTTTTTGGCTTTTCTAGTTCTTTGTGTTCCTACATACAGATGTGTCTTGTGTTCCTACATACAGATGTGTCGTTGTGTTGCTACATAAAGATGTGTCTTTGTGTTCTACATACTAGATGTTTCTTTGTGTTCCTACATACAGATGTTGTCTTTGTGTTGCTAATACAGATGTGTCTTTGGGTTCCTACATACAGAGGTGTCTTTGTGTTCCTAATCAGTTGTGTCTTTGGGTTCCTACAACAGATGGGGAAAGCAACAATTCAATACAGTACTTTAAGTTTATATTTGTTTTTTCATGGGTTGCATGAAAACACTAGAGAGAGGCGAGAGAAGAGAGATGAGAGAGAGAGAGAGAGAGAGCGAGAGAGAGAGAGAGAATGAGAGAGAGAGAGAGAGAGACAGACCGACAGACAGACAGAACAGACAGACAGGACAGACAGAGACACGAGAGTGAGGTGGACAGGCGTGCTATATTCTTTTCCTTATAAAACATGAACTCACTGATGACAAGGGAACGGAGGAGAGATTGACAACATGATTAGCAGAGCTGCAAAGCACATCTCATTATTATTTATTTTTGCATCTCTATCACCAGTTACAGACCACCAAACAGGAAAACACATCCAGTGACAGCTTGGGATCAATAATTTATCACCCCACCCCCAAAATGATATTGTTTGTTTCTCAAAAGTAACAAAAAAAAATAACTGAGAGATTGCATAGTTGGATTAAAAGTTGAAAACTTTATCATCATTAAAATTACTAACTGTCTAATGATTGAACTGATGAGTAACTGATCTGGACTAATTGACCGATAAGCAAGTATTGAAAATAGACATATATGCATATAGATGATAGGGAGATAGACAGCAGTGACAGATAAGTAGATAAATGAATAATTTAAAAACATACTAAACAGATAAAGAATAAATAAACAAATAAATCTTGAAAATACTGACAACAGACGACAGACAGAAAGACAGACTGACAGACAGACAGACGGGCATACAAACAAACAGACTTGCAAATAAATGCAGTTGCAAAGTGAGGCGACTTCAGGCGGCAATCTACACAAAATCTGATTATCAATGTTAGTGCACCGCAAAAAATGAAACATTGACAAACGAATCACAAGACAAAGCACAACGCGTTTCGACCTTTTTCGTCTTTCTTAGGCCAAGAAACAAACAATCAGGACAACGGAAATGAAACGAGCAATCACTTATCTTCATCTACTTAGGGGCAAGACAGGCGCTGAATGAAATACGAGCACGTTTTTTGACGTTTTTGCGCTATCATTGAAAACTCTAAAATTTACAAAATAAATGAATATATACGATTGTTACATAAACAAATAAAAAATAGATAATAAATAACACATGAACAATTGACAGGAGCAAGAGATGGATGATTGAATAAGTAGATAAGTAAATAAATGATGAATAACGTCTATCTAGGTTTTGCAATTTTAAAGACGACACTAGCCGGACGAAATGGGGAAAGAATGTTGAGTGGATGAGACCGTTGTTATCGTATTTTGCAGTTGAATGCTTCAGTGCATCAGCCTGACAACCTGACAAATGGACCGTGCTATTTGTGTTTTCACCACGAAGTGGAAGGCAGTATCACGTCAAAAGAGCATGACGAGGAGGCTTTTCGAGTTTGTATTCCATCAGAAACTGTCACAAACAAAGGAAATTTAATTCCGTTTTTTTTGTTCCTCAAAGAAGTATAAATACGGTGACATCATCATGTTTTCAGTTTGTTTTTTTTTTTGGTGTTTTTTTTTTTTTCATCTGCCGTGTACCCCAGTGGCCATTATCCTCATGCTGCTTTACCAGTGCTCATCATACCACACCACGACGTGACCACGTAGCCCCAGCAAGGCAGTCAAACACTGAGCAGTCATGTTCAATGTCCATTATACGAGAAACCACCAGTGGATATACTGCACTGTTGTTCAAGTCACGTTGGGGCCTGAATGGTGCTCATCTATCTAGCGTCACGTATGACATCCCCCATGCTGATGACAAAAACAGCTCAGTTGCCCAGAGCTAGTGTGAGCAGGCATCTCGTCGGTATGTACCACCAGTCCATCAAACACAGTTCCCATGAAATTGTGTGAAGCTGTGATCTCGACATGGAATTCACCGGTGGGCATCAATGTGGAGGCGAAGGTCAAAAGTCCCCCACGAGGTCTCACCATGAAAGCAGGGGGCATGAAGGGCCAGAGAATATGTGGGAACTTTCTATGCTGGTCGGTGAGGACTAGGATGAATAAGATTATGCTATGGATCCCATTCCCATCAGAGATTTCTTTTCGTAATTCATCCTGGCGCAACGCGGCCTGGAAGATGAGGGATACAGTACTGTTGGTCCGAAAGTCTTCAGCTATACTCTCAGGACGCCATTCAGGTTGTTTAGAAGATCGGTGATGTAAACAGATCTTACACAGAAATTCTCTTGACAGGTTATCAAGATGCCTCATTCTGCTCAGTCTCACCTCATGAACACGGCGTCTCTTGCCATACTCTCAGAGGGTGGCCTGCACGTTATTTGGACTTCACTGTCGTTTAAACAGACGTAGGGACGCCACTTGGGCAGGAACCTCTCTTCTCGCTGGCTCCCAGCCAATATCATAGTTTTCAGAAGATGGCTTCCTAGGTGGTAGTTAACCTGTTATTTGCTGGCTCAGAATAAGCGTCACGAACACAATGAAACACGGTATCCCCCCTCACGGTTAGTTCCCACGATGACCTGGATATTGAAAGACTTTCTGGTGGACTGTCAGGGTCAGAGTTGTGACAGGCAGTATTGAGTAGATGCGGCATGAAGGCACAATGAGCGACGTGGGAACCGGTACCTGAGAAACCACGGCTATTATAACTTCCCAAGAAAGGACTAAACACAGGACACTGAAGGTGTAGAGTTGGCGTCAAGGGCAGAGGTTTTAGTTCAGGAGAGGGACAGGTAGGGAGAGGGGGGCTCGGCAAACTTAAGCTTCAGAAAGAATTGCATGTTACATACCTTTCTATTCTCTGTCTCAAATCAAATAATCGACCAAACAATTCATACATTTACCGATCTGATCGATCAACCCAATCACCCATACCAATAAATTAATCAGTCTTTCTGTTCTGTGCGTCTGTCTATCCACCTCCCATCCGTCTGTCGGGTCGTCTCATTGTCTTCTTTGGCTACTTAATCTTCCTGAAAGAATCGCATGTACGTACCTCTCTACATCGCTTACTCCCTACCTATCGATCGTATCGACCAATGTATTAATCGGACCAAGCAAGCAAGCAAGCAATCAGTCAATCGTAAATCAATCTTGTCGCGTCTGTCTACGTATCTATTTATCATCCATTTATATATCTATCTATCTTATCTATCTATCTATCTTCTATCTATCCTATCTATCTATCTATATATCTATCTAATACTATCTATCTATTATCTCATCTACCTTTGTCAGTCTCGCTTTTTTTTTCCTATCTGTACTGACAGCAATGCTGTCCCAAACAGTATCCAACGACGGGGTGCTGTTAATGAAGCAATGCTGTCTGATAATGAAGCATGCTGTCTGATAAAGAGGCAACGCTGTCCCAATCAGTATCCCAAGGTTCGGGGAGGTATGACTCCCGCCGGAGTTACCCACCATGTCATTTCCTCACTGCCGGAGGGATTTGGTTAGTAACAGTTTCAAAGAAATCCACCACGATCATTTAACTCACTGACAGAGGAATTTGTAAGAACTGTCAAGAAATCCACCAGTGATCATTCACTCACGGACAGAGGGATTTGTAGTAACAGTCAAGAAATCCACCATGATCATTTCACTCCCTGACAGAGGGAATTTGTTAGGTAACAGTCAAGAAAATCCACCTCGTTCATTTCTCTCAACTGGACAGAGTGATTTGTTAGTAACAGTCAAGAAATCACCACGATCATTTCACTCACTGACAGAGGGATTTGTTAGTAACGGTTCAAAAATCCACCACATCATTTCACTCACTGACAGAGGGATTTGTTAGTAAACAGTCAAGAAATCCACCACGATTCTTTTTCACTACTGTCGGAGGGATTTGCTGTTAAACAGTCAGAAATTTCCACCATGATCATTTTATTATCACTGTCGAAGGATTAAGGATTTGCTAGTAACAGTCCAGAAATCCACCGAGATCTTTTAATCACTGACAGAGGGCTTTGGTAAAAGTAACAGTCGAGAAATCCACCACGATCTTTCACTCACTCCCGGAGGGATTTGCTAGTAACAGTCAAGAATTCCACCAGTTCATTTCACTCACTAACAGAGGGATTTGTTAGTAACAGTCAAGAAATCCACCATGATCATGTCACTCATGAGGGGGGGGGGGGGGCAGAGGGATTGGTTAGTAACCAGTCAAGAATCCACCACGATCATTTCCACTCACTGACACAGGGGATTAGTTAGTAACAGTCAAGAAATCCACCACGATCATTTACTCAATGACGAGGGATTTGTTAGTATACGTCAAGAAATCACCCACGATCATTCACTCACTGACTGAGGGATTTGTTGTAACATCAAGAAATTCCACCCACGATAATTTCATTTCACTGTCGCCTCCCCCCCCCCGACGGGATTTGTAGTGAACAGTCAAGAAATCCACACATGATCACCATCACTCATGCCGGAGGGATTTGGTTAGTAACAGTCAAGAAATCCACCCGATCATTTCACTCACTGCCGGAGGATTTGTTAGTAACAGTCAAGAAATTCCCACCATGGATCTTTTACTCACTGACAGGGGGATTTGTTAGTATAAGTCTAAGTAATCCACCCCTGAATCATTTCAACTCATGCCGGTGGGATTTGTTTGTAACAGTCAAGAAATCCACCACGATTCACTTCATCACTGACAGGGGGAATTCGTTAGTAACAGTAAAGAAATCTACCACGATCATTTCATAACTGCCGGAGGGATTTGTTAGTAACAGTCAAGAAATACACCATGATTCATTTCACTCACTGACAGAGGGATTGGTTAGTAAACAGTCAAGAATTTACCATGATCATTTCACTCACTGACAGAGGGATTTTTTAGTAAACAATCAAGAATCACATGATCATTTCAACTCCTGCCCGGAGGGATTCGTTAGTAACAGTCAAGAACTCCACCATGATCTTTTCACTCACTGACAGAGGATTCGTAGTAACAGTCAAGAAATTAAACAAGTTAGAAGTACGACTGGAGGGCAATGAGGTCGAGTGGGAGAGTGAAAGATCGCACTGAAAGACTAAGAAGAGAAGGTTATTCTATAGAGTTATATGAAAACGAGTCTTGTAATACGTCTTAGATTGTATGCATTTAAGACGGAAAATAATTCCAGTCGTCTGATTAACGTAACATATATCCGAATTATTATGATTACGTGCAGAGGCACTATCTGCAGTGTCTCACGTCACAGTATCAGACATCACTGGTGACTGTTAATTTCAGACATACTTCTGCCCCCCCCCCCCCCCACTTCCCAGCCCCAGCCTCCAAGGTAATACATAATGGTACTCTGGTGTAGTCAGGTATTGAGGTGAAGGAGTAGGAAAAGAGGGAGGAAGCTTTCCAAAATCAATTCCATTCCTCCCAGATTTAACCGTGAGGTGGTGACTGGGACAGACTAGAAACGAGGCAGGATAGTGAGCATACGGACGTAGATAATTAGGAAGGGGATAGAGAAGTTGGAGGGGGGAGTGGTAGAGAAAAGGGGGAGCGGGGACGAGAGTGAGATTGTCCACAAACAATTAAAAGAAGAGCAAGAAGAGAGGAGAGAGAGAGAGGAGGAGAGAAGAGGATGAGAGAGAGAGAGACGGGAGAGATGAGCGAGAGAGAGAGAGAGAGAGAGAGTAGGTGTTGTGAAGAGAGAGGGAGAGGAGAGAGAGAGAGGAGAGAGAGAGGAGGAAAGACAGGAACAGACAGACAGACAGATAGAGGATTGGTGTGAGATAGGGGGTTTGTGTTGTGTCAGAGAGAGAGAGAGGAGAGAGAGAGGGGGGGAGGGGGTGAGAGAGGAGAGAGGAGAGAGATGGGGGACAGAGAGAGAGGAGAGAGAGGGGGAGGAGAGAGAGGGGGAGGGGTGAGAGAGTGAGAGAGAGTGAGTGAAGAGAGAGAGAGAGAGAAGATGAGAGATGGGAGAGAGAGTAGAGAGGAGGAGACGAGAAGAGAAGACCAGAGGAGAGGAGAGAGGAGAGAGAGAGAGTCCTCAGGCAAACAAGTAAGGGCCGTCTGAAGTGTATCTGACAGATAAATGACTCCATCACAAAGAGTCATTCGAGGGGGAAGGCCAGGGAAAAAAAGCTGCTTTTCATCATCGTTGGACCCAGGGCCTTGCTGCTGTACAGCACTGTCCAGACAGAGCTCTGAGAGGATGAGGCGTTGCTGTCCAGGTGCTTGTTGGAGATTGACAGGGCTAATCTTACTGTCTGGTTGTTCACAGCATGTTCTTTTTCTTCTCTTTTTTTCACTCCTTTTAAAAATGTATACTGCTGTACTCTTTTGGCTTTCAAGTTTTTCTCTTTAGTCTCTGATCTACGTAATCTCTTTGTTTTGTTTGATTTCTTTTGCTGTGCTTATGTTTTTAGCTTTATGCCTCCTGAATGTATTGCCTAATACATTAATTCAGGTGTGTGTGTTTGTGTGTGCTGTGTGTGTGTGTTGTGTGTGTGTGTCGTGTATGTGTGTGTGTGTGTGTGTGTGTGTGTGTGTGTGTGTTTGATGTGCGTGCGTGCGTGCGTGCGTGTGTATGTGTTTCTTGTGCGTGCTGTGCGTGCGTGCGTGCGTTGCGTGTGTAGTGTGTGTGTGTGTGTGTGTGTGGTGTGGGTTGTCGTGTTGTGTGTGTGTGTGTGGTGTGTGTGTGTGTGTGTGTGTGTATGTGTGTATGTGTGTGGGTGGTGTGTGTGTGTGTGTGTGTGTGTGTGTGTGTGTGTGTGTGTGTTCGCGTGCGCACGCATGGTCTAGTTGTTTCTTGCTTGCATGACGAAGGTTCAAGCTAGTATCCCTTTAGTTTCAAACTACTGTATCTTTGTGGTTCCAGGATCAAACTCATTGCGTTATTTGAATCCTTTCTAATTCACGAAAGGGACTGCTCTTGGACTGTGTTGTAAGTCCTAATCCATAATCAATCACATTGAGCACTGGTGTGTGAGGCAGTCGGTAGAGATAGTGCTGTTCGATGCCCTTAGCCTGTCATTGCTTCATGGTAGAGAGACCATTTTTGCATTTCACACACACAGACACACCACACACCACCACACTCACACACACACACACACACACACACACACACAACACACACACACCATAAAATGACAGGACAGACAAGCAGACAGACAGACAGACAGGACCAGACAGAGACAGAGAGTGAGAGAGAGAGAGAGAGGAGGAGAGAGGAGATTGAAGAGGAGAGAGAGAGAAGTGGAGATACGCGTGATTAGGGGGGAGGGGAATGAGAGTAGAGAGAGAGAGAGAAGAGAGAGAGGGAGAGGAGAAGAGAGAGAGTTAGAGATGGGAGAGAGAGAGAGGATGAGAGAGTGAATGAATGAATGGAATGATAATTTATTCAAAAAGGCCATGGGCCCCATCTGAAGGGGCAAAACATATGAAACTGTGAATAATATAAGAAAGCAAAATCAAAATTATCTTTTAACACCGCTATGGTTTATGTTAAAAGACAGGACATATTTACTTTGCTCTCGTACTTATTCAGATAATGTCTAATGCGTTTAAAGGATTTTTCAGGTAAATTGACTAAGTTTCTTATTAAGTTTTCATGTTTGTTGACAGTAGCAGATTGAGTGGGGATGAGTGGAATGGGTGCGCGTGCGTGCGGTGTGTGTGTGTGTGTGGGTGTGTGTGTGTGTGTGTGTGTGTGTGTGTGTGTGTGTGTGTGTGCGTGCGTGCGTGCGTGCGTGCGTGGCGTGCGTGCGTTGCGTGCGTGCGTAGCGTGCGCAGTGTCCGTGCGTGCGTGCGTGCGTGCGTTGCGTGCGTGCGTGCGTGCGTGCGTGCGTGCGTTGCGTCGGCGTGCGGGCGTCGTGCGTGCGTGCGTGCGTGCGTGAGGGCGTGCCGTTGCGCTTGCGTGCGTGCGTGCGTGCGTGCGTGCGTGGCTGCGTGCGTTGCGTGCGTGCTGCGTGCGTAGCGTGCGTGCGTGCGTGCGATGCGTGCGTGCGTGCGTGCGTGCTGTGCGTGAGTGCGTGCGTGTGTGTGTGTGGGTGTGTGTGTGGGTTGTAGTCGATATGAGAAGTTTGATATTTAAAATGGTAGGCGAACAAGCATGCCTCATATAAAGAGATTGGTATTGTTTACGATAATTGCACTTTCCTTTTGTATAAAATATTTTCGTTGATCCACACACCAGTGGATTTCGTACTATATTCCAAAATATTGTGTCGGGGTGCGAAGGGGAATAAAAAAAAAAGGAAGGGGAAAAAAAGCAAAAGAAAAAAGCAGTTTTGGGATTTTCAATTGGGTAAGACTGAACTGTTGATATCGATATCTGATGGAGACTACCAGTTTGAGGGGAGCTTGGTCAGGTGGTCTTTTCCATTTGATATCTACGCAGGGGCAGGCCAGTATGGTTGTTGGTTCAGGTGAGTCTTTCCATGTTGATATCTACGCAGGTGGACGGTATGGTATGTTGGTCTCAGTGGTCTTTCCAAGGTGATTTCTATGCAGAGGCCTGTATGGTATGTGGTTCTAGTGGTATTTCCATGTGATATCTATGCGGGCAGGCCTGTATGGTATGTTTGGTCAGGTGGTCTTTCCATGTGATATCTACGCCAGGCAGGCCTGTAGGTATGTGGTCCGGTGGTCTTTCCATGTGTTATCTACGCTGGGCAGGCGCTGTATGGTATGTTGGGTCAGGTGGTCTTTCATGTGTTATCTACGCAGGCAGGCCTGTTGGTAATGTTGGTCCAGGTGGTCTTCATGTATATCTCCCCCACCCCCCACGCAGGCAGGCCTGTTATGGTATGTTGGTCAGGTGGTCTTTCCATGTGATATCTATGCAGGAAGGCCTGTTATGGTATGTTGGTCAGGTGGTCTTTCCATGTGATTTCTACGCTGGCAGGCCTGTACTGTATGTGGTCAGGTGGTCTTTCCATGTGATATCTATGCAGGCAGGGCCTGTATGGTTTGTTGGTCAGGTGGTCTTTCCATGTGATATCTATGCGGCAGGCTGTATGGTTATGTTGGTAGGTGGTCTTTCCATTGTGATATCTATGCAGGCTGGGCCTGTATGGTATGGTGTCAGGTGGTCTTTCCAAGTGATATCTACGCAGGCGGCCTGTATGGTATGTTGGTCAGGTGGTCTTTCCATGTGATTCTTTGCAGCATGCCTGTATTGTATGTTGGTCAGGTGGTCTTTCCATTGTATCTACGCAGGAAGGCCCTGTATGGTATCGTTGGTCAGGTGGTCTTTCCATGTGATATCGATGCAGGCATGCTGTATGGTATGTTGGTCGGTGGTCTTTCCATCTGATGATTATCTACGCAGGGCTGGCCTGTATGGTTTGGTTGGTCAGGTTGTGTCTTTCCATGTGAGTATCTATGCAGGCAGGCCTGTATGGGATTGTTGGTCAGGTGGTCTTTCCATGTGGATATCTATGAGTCAGGCCTGAGTATGGTATGTTGGTCAGGTGGTCTTCCATGTGATATCTATGCAGGCCAGGCCTGTATGGTATGCATTTATTCCTTCATATTTTCTCCACTTTGTCTTTAACGGTGGGTGGGGGAAAGGCGATTTTTGTACATTTATGGAAAATCATTGTGTGTTCTTTCATGGCATTCATCTTCAGGACCTCTTGTGTGTATATGTATTGCATGTAATATGTTGGCATGTCATGTTGGTGTGCGTTCGCGTACGCATGCATCTATTTACGCTTAGCGTTGTGCTTTAGTTTTATTGGTATTGTTTCACTGGATTTTTTTTTTTTTTTTTTTTTTACATGTGAATGCCGTGTCACTTATAGGGAGAATGGATCTGTCTTTGGTGTGCTTGATCACGTGTGTGGCCACGGTGCGAACATCACCCACCCCTCCCTCTACACCGTGTCGTTGTTCACACGTTCCTGCTCGCCCCCTCCCCCTCCCCTTGTCGCCCCACCCTTTACCCCACTTCACTCACCATGCGAATTGTGAAGTAAATGTGTTCTTAGTTTATACATTCAGCTATGAGGTGTACATAAGTATGAGTCTAGTCTTGGTGACTGGTTCACCCCCCCCCCCCCCCCCCCCCCCCCCCCCCCCCCCCCCCCCCCCCCCCCCCCCCCCCACCCCCCCCCCCCACCCCCCCCCCCCCCCCCCCCCCCCCCCCCCCCCCCCCCCCCCACCCCCCCCCCCCCCCCCCCCCCCCCCCACAGGTATTGCCTTGGCATGGCTAGGAGAATGCCAGTTTTGTATTTTTTTCACGTGTTCTAGCCAAGTTTTATGTCTACCCCCCCCCCCTCCCACTTTCCGCCCCCCCCCCCCCCCCCCCCCCCCCGGTTTCTCCGGTTAATGGGGTTGGTGGATCTGATAAAGGTAGTCATCTTTGCTTGATGGAGTTCAGTGTGTGTTATGACATGTGCTTTTAAATTGATATAAGAAAGGTTGCGTTTTTTTTGTAGTTTTTTTTTTGTTTTTTTTTGAAGAGTGCAGCGTTTATGCGCGTTTCTATATCAGTTTTTTTGTATCACTTGTTTGTGCTTGGAAAATTGAAGTCCAT
This sequence comes from Conus ventricosus, assembly GCA_018398815.1. Taxonomy (NCBI): domain Eukaryota; kingdom Metazoa; phylum Mollusca; class Gastropoda; order Neogastropoda; family Conidae; genus Conus; species Conus ventricosus. The sequence continues at coordinate 34,922 of JAFLJL010019307.1, forward strand.
GTCGAATGATGCACGCGCACAAGAATACTGTCTATACACGTTGGCACAATGGGGGGGATGGCGGGATGAAGTTCGGGACGATGTGTGAGGCGTGTTGCGTTTGTTTTGTGTGTGTGTGTGTGTGTGTGTGGTGTGTGTGTTAGTGTTGTGTTTGGGGGGTGGGGGGGGTCTGCTTTTCTTCTTTTTTGTTAATAAGTTGTGTGATATTACCCGATAGGATGTGTTTATTTGTTTTATGTTTGTTTGGTTTCTGTTTGTTTGTTTTGGTTCAATCTAAAGGAAGGCGCGACTTCAGGCAGAGACGGGGAGGGGCGGGGGGGGAGGCGGGTTGGTCTGCCGCCAGGGGGGGGGGGGGGGGGCGAGAGAGAGGAAGGAAAGAAGGAAAAAATGTACATGTGTGGTTGTGTATACTATATGTATGTATGTATGTGTGTATGTATGTATGTATGTATGTGATATGTGTGAGTGTTCAGCATGTGTATGTGTTATGTATATGCATGTCTGCTAATATGTATGTATTATCTTTTTGCTAAAGCGATTGTTTTACTGAGCGGGGGGAGAGGGAGGGTGGGGTGAGGTTGTATTTCAGGAGTGGCTTCTTTGCCCGGTCTCATTTCCAGAAATTTGTAACTGACATTATAAAAAAAAAAAAAAAATAAATAAATAAATGTTTTTTTTTTTTTTTTTTCTTTTTTTTTTTTTTTTTCAAAATTGTCACATCCATACAGTTTCCTTTTTGACCACGTATATGTGTCTCCAACCGCCCCCCCCCACCCCCCCCCCCCCCCCCTTCCCCACCGAGATTTCAATGGCACGTTGCACACGTTCGCCTGCCCACAGGGACAACGTGTATGTAATATGTTGTTGTTGTTGTGCCAATTGCTAACTTGTTATTTTGTTGTCTTGTTGTGGTATGTATGTGTTGTGTGTTTCTCTAGATGTGAGGTTAAAGTTCTTTGATACCCACCCCCTCCTCCCACCCTCCTCCCCCCCCACACTGACAGGTACAAGTGTGGATGTAGTAGTTCTTTTTCAGATGTTATGGTCGCTCCATGGCTTGCATGTCTGATATATTTTGTTATTTACCATGCATAACGCAAGCACATTTATTGATGTGTTCATGGTTTTTATAAAAACAAAGTTCATACCAATAAAATCTCTCACTCTTCTCTCTCTGTCCCTGTCTATCTCTATCTCTCTCTCTCTCACTCTCTCTCTCTTCTCTTCTCTCTCTCTCTCTCTCTCTCTCTCTCTCTCTCTTTGCACTTTATTTACGTTGGGTGGTTGAAAACTTTTGTCAGAGAAACTTACTAGCTTCCTGCACTAATGGTTATTCAGTGTACATGGAGTTGGGTGTTGCACGGGCTGCAATGAATTGTTTTGTTTCTTATTTCTTTTGCATTTTTTTTTGTAAATTATTGCGTTTTTTTTTGTTGGTTGTTGTTGTTGTTGTTTTTCTTCCTGTTCTGATTCTTTTAGACTTGGATAATCTAATTTGTATTATGCATACCTGTATGAAAAGTCAAAATATTTTTGTTTGAATTGTTTGGCTCATTTCATGGTATGAGTGTGTACAAAAAAAAAACTGGTGGGTGGCACAACTCTAGGTTTTAAAAAACTATAAGATAAAGCATGGATAGTTCATTATCAATTCATTTCCACTAAACTGTCCAGGGCCATAACATAATAGACAAAAAGAAGAGATATATTTCAGTATCTAAAAAACAAATAGCATTGGCATTATACTTTCTGCAAGATACTCATTTTGAGAAAAATGGAGCATATATTCTTTCTGAATGGGGGTACCATGGATGGTTTTCAAGCTATGCTTCCAACTCAAGAGGAAGTAGCAATACTTTTCAATAACAATTTGAGTTTAAATAAAAAAAGTTTTTAAAGGAAATGGTTGGAAACTGTCTTATGTTTTGGTCGGAAATTAAACAGAAAGATTTTCTACTGATGATTGTATTGGCCCTAACAGGATGATCCAGAAATTTCTATTAATATCTTGTCCAAAAAAGTTAGAGAATTTGGTGTTGATATGTTAATAATAGGTGGGATTTTAACTTGGTTTGCTTGATCCAGCGAGAGATTATTACAATTATTATGCATATAAACAACCCCAAAGCTAAAGAAATGATTGTCAAGATGATAAATATTATAGACTTAAATGACATTTGGAGAGATTTAAAACCTCAGGATGTCTTCGGTATACATGGGCGAAGAAGTAACCCAATTTCAGCAAGTAGACTCGACTTTTTCCCTTATTTCAGATCAGGTGGTTCTTTTGTAGAAGATGCAGAAATTGAATGGGATACAGGACAGATCCACTCATGTTCTCTCTGAGCTTAAATTTAGTGAAAAAATTTAATAGGATACTTTTTGGAACTTTAATTCTTCACTATTAAAAGATCAAACTTTTGTAAAAGGAGTAATGAAGAAATTAAAAAAGTTAAAGAGCATATGCAGTTAAGCCCATATGCAAGGAAGCTAATGAAAACACTCCATTACCTGACTTACAACTCTCAATTCCCGATGATATTTTTCTAGACTTTTTTAATGTAGATTAAGTCAAGGACTATTTCTATGCTACTATGAAAAAGAAAAAAAATGATGAGAAGGAGTTCATTTACAACAAGAATAAAAACGATGGCGGTAGGAAACAAAAAGCGTAGAAGAAGTGAAAGTAATGTGTCTCTAAATAAGAGCAACTTAAAGCTATACGAGAGAAAAGATAGAGGGAGTGCTCTTAGGTCACGTGCCAGATGGATAGCAGAAGGGAGAAAAAGTTACTAAACTATTTTTGTTAACTTAGAAAAGCGACATGATGTAAGTAAAAGGAGGGCTAGCTAACAGACATAGATGGTAACACTCTGAATGGATCTAAAAGAACATACTTGAAGGAAGTTCAGTGCTTTATCGAAACTTATATAAAAAAGAAGTGTGATGCTGTATATTTAATTGATCTTGAAAGAATTGTTCCACCGTTAGACACGGAGGAGCAATGACAAAGAATTTTAGTAGGACGAGATACTCAGGGAAGAAGCAACTTTAGTTTAAAAAAATATGAAAAACAAATAAAAGTCCAGGACAAATGATGGCTTTCTCAGTAGGAATAAGAATTTTTTCAAGATGTTTTTGTGAGCAGGATTGGTATTTTCGTTGTTGAGGGCACTGAACGCAGGATTTAAAAAAAAGGAGAGCTTTCGTGTGTACCACTCCGCCGCTCACAAGAGTCATAGTTTGTATTCAAAAGGGGATAAACCACGAAATTTCATAAAGAACTGGATAAGGCCAATTCATGTTAATTGTTATATTATAAAATTGGCTCTCTTGCATAGCAAAATCGTTTGAAAACGGTTCCTTTCGAAGATAATCAATGAGGATCAAACTGGTTTTCTGCAAACCGATATATTGGTGGACAATTTAAGGCTTATTTACTGATACTTATAGTATACTTAGACCAACTGTTTACTGGATTTTACTAAATATAGACTTCGAGAAAGCGTTTGACTCAGTTAGCTGGGACTTAGTTAAAGTATTGAAATGGCATTTGGTTTTCAATCAGGAATTTGTAAATGGGTGGAATCATTTTATTCAAATATTAAAATATGTGTTCTGGTAATGGTCTAAGTCTCTCTATGGGTTTGACGTGGGGCGAGGTTGTAGGCAGGGTGACCCACTCTCGCCGTATTTATTTAATCTTATGTGTAGAAATTCTGGCAATCATGGTACGAGAAATGAGGAACATACAGGGAATTCTTTTAAATATTGCTTGAACACATGCTTTCTCAGTATGCAGTGATACTGAATTTCTTTTAGCGGGCGAGTAAAAAATCATTTATTTGAAACTTGATAGATATTTGATACATTTAGTTCTAAGTCAGGCTTGAGAATGAACTGTGAGAAAACTAGTGCAATTTGGTTGGGTAGTCGTCTAAAAAACTCCCCGTTCATTACTGGTTCACTTAGGAATTGAATGGAATCCACCAAAGTTCAAAATTTTAGGTGTTTGGTTTATAATGAGTACGAAACTGCGAACATATCAACTATTCAGAGATAAATAGACCAGATTTAAAAAATTTGTTTTTTAAGTTTGACCTAAAAGATCAGATTACACCTTTGGGCCATGGGTAGCAGTTTTGAAAATTCATTAATTTTATCAAAAAATTAATTTATCTGTGGATTCTTCTACCCAAACCGCCAAATAGTTTCTTTCTGACCCGCAAATGCTATTGTTACAAACTTTGTTGGAATAGAAAAAAAGTAAAATTAACAGAAAAAAACGGCACTCAAAAGTGTAAGAATGGCGGCATCGGAATACCAGAACTAAAACCTTTGCTAGGTACATTCATTAAAAATTGTCATGGCTACGGAAATTTAAGACGACAAAACAATAATGGAAAAACAATTGCGAAACCAAATTTGTCCTATCTTAAATGTTCTTGAAAAATTTGGAATGAAGTCTTCACTACCTTTTCAAAAATTCAAATGTATTCTGGACAGAAGTGTTTGATCATACAAAGATTTTTTATATATAATTAGATAGATTTATAACTCTAGTCTGAACTACTTGCAGATCCGGTGTTTTATAATCGTTAAATTACAGATAGGCAAGAAACATATTGTTGGTAAAAACATGGATTAGTAAAGGGAATACACAATTATTGCAGCTTTCTGCCTTCATATGAAATTTTAAAATGTTTTATTTTTTTTTTCCATATTAAGATTTCAAAGAGAAATATAATGTCCATATAGATTTGATTACCTTTTCTGGGTGTATGAAAAGCACTAACTGAATATATTCAAAATACTAAACTAGCAATTAATAACAATAATGTATGGAAATATCTATTTGTTTTAAAAAACATAAACATCTGTATTTAAAGGATCCAATTCATACTATGATATACTTTTGATGATAACACACGGCCAAAATTGCTGTAAAAGATGGGACAAAAACTGAATGTTGAAAATGACTGGGATACATGCTTTTATATCTTCACAAGATATTGATGTAAAAATGAAGTGGTTCAGCTTAGGAGTAGTACACAGGGTCTTTGGGGACAAACGTTATTCTTAAAAACATTGGTGTACTACAACAGTGAATTCTGTAGTTTTTGTCACACCACAAAAGGACAGTATCAGTCATTGTTCTGGCACGTGTGTGAGTTGTTAAAGATTTTTGGAAATGCTTTGTTGTATGCTATGAAATGAAAAATGTCCACAATGTGTCAAATTTACGAATACAGAAAACACTTGTCATTATTGAGTCCGTTTAACGTATTAAACATCGATCAGATCTATTATTTCATTTGGTTATCTGCTAAAGAATACTTGTATCACTGTAAATCAATGGAAATTTGCCCACCCTGTAGAGGTTTTTACAAAATAAGTTAAATAAAGATACAATATTGAGAGTACATCGTTCCTCCCTAAAACATGGTATATAATGCTTTGTTGCCAAGTGGACTCCTTATAAAGCTTTTTTTTAGTTGAGTTCAGGGAAAACAAACAAACATAATCACTGAATCCAATGTATTTAAAAAAATAATTAATAAGTTAAAACAAAACTTGGTGGTTTTGTTTTCAGGCCAAAGTAGACATCTATAAGCCATTTTGGTTCCTCTAATCAAAAGTATAGACCACAAACCAAACTCCCACCTAACATGAAGGAAGAGTTTACATTTATCTACTTTAATTGAATGGTCATTGAATTGTTTACCATTTGCTTTGTATATGGTGACTGTCTTTCATGTATGTATGTATGGATGTATTGTATGGTTGTCTTGTTATGTATGTATGTATTTATCTGTCTTTGTATATCTTTTCTTCTATATATGGTATTTTTGTGTCCTACAGATGTGTGTCATGAATTGAAGTCTCTGCGCACTGTCCTCTTTTGTCGCATCTGTAATTTCTCTAATTATTTGATTAAATTTGATTTGAAAAAAAAAAAAAAAAAAAAAAATTAGAGGTCTACTATAAAATTTTGGCCGGAATGTATTATTTCTTAAATCATTATCTACATTGGACAGCTCCTATAACACGATATGGAATCTCATCCTCATTGCTGAACTACATAGTCGACATGTGGCAGCTCCATTTCACCATACTTATTTCTTTGGGAGTGCACGCGATATCAGTACTTCAACCTAAACTTGGTTAGCGCACGTCTTACAAAAGTACACAAGGACAATGAAATGTATGGTTCAATCAAATGTATACTTTAAACAATCTATACAATGAAAATCTGTCAATAGTCTGAAAGATGAGGGTCCCATTTTCTGCCAAACTACCCCCCACACACCCTCAACCACTACAATCAATGATGCGTTGTTTGAAAACAAGCAAAAAGCTTTCTTGCACCATCCAAACACCTGACTCATCCCGCATAGGAAAAAACCATAAAAATTACTTAAAAATTTAAGTACACTACTTGCCCAGGTTTGCTTACCTCTTTGATCAAGTTATATACTAGTTCTTATACGCCATGCTGGTTAGTCTGGGGTTTTCATTCATTTGAACTACTTTTAACCAATATTTTTTACATTCGTGTAAGCATTTAAATTATACAGGATTCCTTCCAAGACCTCCGTTAATAAGATCGGTTGGAGTCTTTTGATCAACATGCAAAAATTTTTCATTGCAAATAATGTACTTTTTCAATGTCTTGATTGTTGTCACCCCTATCTCAGCTCATTAGAGCTACTGGTTGAATTGTATATCAAACAATTAAAAATAATTCGGGAATATTTATCAAATTATACTTTAAAGGAAAAAGCTCACGACGATTTTTGGCTCGCTGACCAGATTGGAGTAACCTAAACTAAGCCTATTGAAAAATATAGTCCGAGATTTTTATACATTGACAACAGGCATCTGAATGCTTCCATATAACCATGTTTCACGTGCGCAAAATACCCTCCTTTACGAAAAAACTATAATGTTAGATTTTTCCATGTTCACTTTAAGTTCCAGTCTCCCCGGGCCGCCGAATATAATTGATTTAGTTGATTTTGTAAACCGATCGGAGTTTCGGACAACAGGACAATATCATCAGCAAAAAGCATAAAAAATTTAATTCTGTTAAATCAAATGTTACACCATGTTTACCTTTCGCAATGATTTGTTGAGCCAAATCATTGATAAATAATGAAAACAAGATGGGGCTACACACATCGCCCTGTTTTACTTCCCCTTGTACATTTTATTAAATCGCTAACTCTAGCACCACATTAACTCTAGTTTTTAACATCATAATACATACTTTCTACACAGCGGTAAAGTTTTCCTTTTATTTCCTTATTTCTCAGTATTGGCCATAAAAAATGTCTTGAAATCGAGTCAAAAGCTTTTTCAAAATCTATAAAAGCTAATATAATTTTTCGGTTTATGAAACTGCTTTTGTATAGCTGCCAATAGAGTAAACATATGATCAGTCGTTGAATAATCTTTTTTAAATCCAGCCTGTTGTTCACCGGAAATATATTTATTTCAACCCAGTCTGAAAGTCTTTATTTATAACTGAGCTGTAAAGTTACTTGATATATTACATAAGGAAATTCCCCTATAATATTAGTGTTGTTGACTTCACCTTTTTTATTTTAAAGGCATTATTATAGACTCACAACACCCTTGGATACATTCCTTTGTCAAACAGGCATTAAACAATTTCACTAAAAAGTAAATGGCACATCCCCCCAAATTTTTAAAGAATTCCCTAACAAGCCATCAGGCCCAGGAGCTTTACGATTTTTCAGCTTTCTAATTGCGATTAAAATTTATTCTTTTGTAAAGTTGGTCCATGTAATCTGTGCATATGTCGTCTGTGATATTTTGGATAGCCTGAGGTGGAGCATCCTTTTCTAACACTTGTTTAAAGTGTTGAGCCACTCCCCATAGTAATACTTTTTTCGAGGCTGAGATTTCTTGTTAATGTAATGAACGCAGTGATTTCCAAAATTCTTGTTGATTATTCACAGAGTTCAGTATTTTCATAAACTAAAAAATCATTATACAATTTCTGTTTTCTAAGCATAGATTTTTACCCCCTTCTTGCTTTACAAAAAAGCTCCCCCATCATTTTTGTCAGATGTCTTCCTAAATTGTCTTAAAAGTCTGACATCTTTCGTTTTCTTCCTACATTCTGTATCATACCAGTCTTTTTGGTCTGTTTGATCTGTTGACCAGAACGCTGTTTCATACAAACTGCAACATTTTTCACAATATCATTGAACAACTCTAACGCTCATTACATTACATCAATCAACATCCTTGCCGACAAAAGCTTTTCACGAATGTGTTCAGAGTTGATCATATCACAAAAATGTTCAGCATAATCGTCATTCCACACAAAATCTTTCCATATATTCCTTTTCACCCAAATCCCCAATCATACTTAATTCAACATCAGACATATTCTGCAAAATTCCAAGGGCATATGATCAGATTCAATTTTGTCAGCAACCAACATACTACAGTGCTTAGTTATGTAGACAAAAAAATCACATGAAGACAAAAAATTAATCTTAACACTGAAACCCTGAATCAGAAATGTATGTGAAACGACCAGACTTGTCGCCATTACATACACCATTTAACAAAAATAATCTTAAAGTGCTACACTGTTTAAAAAATTTTTCCATATGTATTCAACATTTTGGGCCTCAGAACATCTGGTAACGTTGCGCTATCGCTCTTCTCAAACAAGAATTCATCGTATTATCATCATCATCATTACTCTCAGGGAAAAAATTAGTTGTTCTGGCATTAAAGTCCCCACACTCAGTAACGAAAAGTCTTCTGTAGATATGAAATGATCAATTAAACAATCTTCTAACTGGCTTATTCCGTTTTTCCACATCAAACGGCATAGTATGGGGAGTGCTCTGGAGGAATATGCACAAACACAGAGAACATTTTTAGAAAAATGAAATAAAGTCTTGTCAAGAACAAACAACAGAAAATTACCGTTACCCATATCGAGTTGCTTCACTTTTGCAACTAGGCTATTTTTAATCAAACAAATTACACCCCCCGAACACCTTCCTTCTGCGAGAATTTTACGGCAGGCTGAACAAACGCCGTATGTTCAGTGAACATTGTGTTATTAAAGTCTTCCATAAAAGTTTCGACCAAACAAATAAAGTCAAATGAAGATATGTACTGCACAAACTCAGAATCTGAAACTTTAGATAACAAACCATTCACATTCCAATGGAGAAACATATATTTTTTATGTTTGCCATCATCCATAACAATTATCCGATTTCAAATCAAACTGGTCTTTGACATTTTTGGCCCCGCGACTGTTTCCTAAAAAACTTTCATCACTCATGGCAACATGCACACTCTTATCATGTCCTTCGTCAACATAAAACCCCACGAAACCGCGCGTGGCGGTGACCTCATGATGTGTCAGAATTTTTTCCATCTCTTCCACGTGCACAAAAGCGTTGCTCTCTTGTCGCACCAGTTGTCACCGGTGACTGTCTTTTTTGTCTACCTCTTTTACACCAAGTCTATGGACTGAACAGCGTCGGTTACAGGTCCAGGGGCGGCCCACCTCTAGGTCAACTCGATGATGCCCGTTTTTCTTGCTCTTAAGGACGAATTTCATTCCGTCTATTAACAAGTGGGCATAAATCATTGTTCGCCCCTTTTCGTTGGTCCTTGGCCGCCTAAGGTGAGGAGACAGCTTCTTCCTTATCGTCTGATTCGCAGAGAGAAGTCTTCGCCGATGAAACCTTGCTTCCTTGAAGATTCCTTTTTCGCCTTCAGAATTTTCACCATTTCTTTGAAAAACGTGCAGCGAGCAACGATGGGCGAATCAGACTTTGCGTTCACTCGGTGGACTCGATCAAACTGACGTCGGCGCTCAGTTCCAGCTTCTTAGAAATCAAGTCTTTCAAAAGCGTTCACAGCTTTACTTTTCTCGTTGGGCCCGTCTGGGTATGCCGTGCACAATGATGTTGTTTCTTTTCGAACGATCTTCTAATTCGCTGGGCTTCTTCTCCAAATTTCGCACCCCTATCTTGAAGGTTTTTGTTCGTTTCTTCCAGTTCATTATTTGACCG
>JAFLJL010019307.1:50000-52500 GCA_018398815.1 Conus ventricosus
AGACACATACACCCAAGAGAGAGAGAGAGAGAGAGAGAGAGAGAGAGAGAGAGAGAGAGAGAGAGAGAGAGAGAGAGAGAGAGAGAGAGAGCGAGAGAGAGAGGGGAGAGGGAGAGAGAAAGGTAGAGAGAGAGAGAGAGAGAGAGAGAGAGAGAGAGAGAGAGAGAGAGAGAGAGAGAGAGAGAGAGAGAGAGAGAGAGAGAGAGAGAATGGCAAGGAAAGTCAAAGTGTTCCTGCATTATTTTCCCTAACACTAATCCCGGGCAGACAAGGACAGTCTCGAGGGAGAGAAGCCAACTTCCTGACAGCTGAAGCATTGATCAGTAATGTGAAACACATCAGGATGCCGCCATCTGAATATCACTGGTGGCCACAAGATTCCCCTGGATTCTACATTTGGCAGGAAGGACAGACCCTGACAGGGACGAGGAGAAATGTTCACATCCTCACGCACAGTCTCGGATGCCACTAGGATGAGACTTGTAATGGCAAACACGAGTAGGTACCAGGCCCACAATAGTTCCAGATTTTCACCAGGTTACCGTTCTTCGCTAGATTCTCCTATGTATTTATTTCTTTAAATTTTTCTCCACTTTCTTCCCATTCTCTTTGCCTATTATCGTTTCGTTTGCAACGATCTACTAATTTCTCCTCTCTTTTCTTTAAAGATCTGTTGAAATACTGCGCTGCAAAAACTGTGTAAAATGTATGCCTGTCTCTCTCTGTGTCTGAGCAGGGATGTAAACTGTATGCCTGTCTCTCTCTCTGTATCTGAGCAGGGATGTCTTGCACTCCACGTGACCAATTATAAATCATGTGCACGATGGCAAACATAGTGAACAGTTTAACTGCTTTGATTTTTTTTTTCAGATCTGATCACCATACTTGCTTTTGTCAATGAAGGGGGCGGCATCGGTAAAATTGGTGAAAATGTACGCATAGCAATAACAGAGCAAACATTTTGGTGAAATCACCTACCAATATTAACAGTGAGAGAAGATCAGACGAGAGAGAGAGAGAGAGAGAGAGAGAGAGAGAGAGAGAGAGAGAGAGAGAGAGAGAGAGAGAGAGAGAGAGAGAGAGAGAGACAGACAGACAGAGAGACAGACAGAGACAGACAGAGAGACAGAGACAGACAGACAGACAGACAGACAGACAGGCAGGCAGGCAGACAAAATGTGAGAGAGAGAGTAAACAAAAAACTGGAGACTGTCAGACAGACAGACTGAGACAGAGATAAACGTAAGACCAATGAGTCAGAATGCTCTACCATTATTTCTTCCAACACTGATCCTAGACAGACAACAGAAAGTCACGGAGCCGAGCAGACAGAATTCCAGCAGACGAAGCGGGCATAAGTAATGTGAACTACAGGAAGATGGCGCCATCCTGTTATCACCGGAGACTCATTTCATTCTCCTGAATCTACATGTTGTGCTGAGGAAGAAACTCCCTCAGGGAGAAAGAAAACCTTGCCTGAGAGAGGACGAAAAAAATGTGTGAACCTTCGCGTCCGATCACGTTTCCAACGCTGATAAGTCCAGCTATGGCAGAAAGAGGTACGTGGCGATTTGTATTAGTGTTCTTTGTCTCGCTGTTTTTTTTTTTTTAACTAAAATAAGTCTCTTTCCTTCCTTCCTTCCCTCTCTTGTTTCCTCCCTCTACAAGTTCATGTTTCTTTTCTCTGAGAGAGAGAGAGAGAGAAAGAGACAAAGAGATAGGAGAGAGAGAGAGAGAGAGAGAGAGAGAGAGAGAGAGAGAGAGGGGGAGAGAGAAAGAGAGAGAGAGAGATACAGAGAGAGAGACAGAAAAGAGAGAGAGACACAGAGAGAGAGACAGAAAGAGAGACAGAGAGAGAGAGAGAGGAGAGAGAGAGAGAGAGAGAGAGAGAGAGAGAGAGAGAGGGAGAGACAGAGACAGAGAGAGAGAGTTTTCAATTTGACACTTTGATATTTGACTGTAATTAGCTTTGAAAGCTCTTGTGATAGGAGGTACACATATAATTTGATTTCAGTGGTGAAGTATAGAATACTACAAACACAATCACACACACACACACACACACACACACACACACTCACACACACACACACACACACACACACACACACACACACACACACACACCACACACACACACACGTTCACACCCACACCCACACACACACCACACACCCACACACACACGGCATAATATAATTCTACCTATTACCTCAACCATCCAAATGTAACATTAGTCATTGTCGTGCCTACCATATTAAGTACTCAGAATATTTTAACTGTTGAATATATGATAAACATTAAACTTTAATGCACCCACAGTTTAAACTTTTTCTTTCTCCACATCAACTCTGCCTCTGGCATATATATTGCAAGCATTATAGCTGTAATATTTCTGTGATAGGTTATGATAAGGATTAAATCCACGTTATCTGCTTCTTTGGACTTAAACAATACATTACTTTATGTAGATCCTGTATCCGAAGCTAAAATAACGTTC
>JAFLJL010019307.1:79772-92272 GCA_018398815.1 Conus ventricosus
AGAGACGAAAGAGAGAGGAGAGATAATGAGGACCCCCGAGAGTGACGCAGGAGAAGAGAGAGACCGTAGAGAGAGTGAGGAGAGAGAGAATACAAGAATGAATAATTTATACAGAGTCTACGTTTGCATGGCGTTGCGCTTCCCTCCCCCCCCCCCCTCCCCCCCACCCCCCCCCCCCCCCCACCCAAAAAAAAAAATAAAAAACCCTCTCTGCCAGAATGTGTTGTATGAGGACCTATAAGGCAACGCCAGACACTCAGTACCTCTTTCATCTGGATATTAAAGTGTTCAGTAAGGTCGCGTTTTTTTGGGGCCAGAAATGGAGATGGGCCGTATAGACTGTATAATGGTCGATTTGAATAAGGGGGAAAAAACTGACTATTAGTTGTTCTCTTTTTTTTTCTCTCATCCACACTTTCGCAAGTCTGTACTGCATGCCTTTCACTGTCTGTTCATTCTTGCCGTCGTCCGTCAGTCCGTCGTCCGTCTCTCTCTCTCTCTCTCTCTCTCTCTTCTCTCTATCTCTCTCTCTCTCTCTCTCTTCTCTCTCTCTGCTCTCTCGCTCTCTCTCTCTCTCTCTCTCTCCCATGCATGCTTTTGCTCATCTCCTCCAAACCCCCATCCAACCACCAGACCCCTGTTGTGTTTCTTTATCCATATTCATCCACAATATGGACATAAATCAAAATTGAGTTCGACTAGTTGTTTTATTACAACTCAGTTAAGTTGCCATAATAGTCGAGTCCAGCATCCAATCATTAATTAGATTAAATTAAATAAGGGATTTAATTCTAACACCTGCATATGTGTCATATCCCTTTTCAGCTGAATGCTATATTATTATTATTATTATTTTTTTGTGTTCTTCTTTCTTTTCATTTCTATAATACTATCGTTAAGTGACAACACTTAATATTTTTTATTTTTTTTAAAATGTATCTTCCTTCTATTCTGTTCAGCACTGAATGTCTGTTCTTGTGGTTATAAGCATTTGTTTTAACAATTAATATTTTCATTGCTATGATCTTGCAAAAGTTATGTAAGTATTAATTTAATATTGATATGATAAAATGTCTTTTTCACTGGTTAGACTTCGGTGTCATTATAAATGTTCAAAAGTCTTGTTTCATCTCCTTTGAACTAAAACAAATAAAACTAGTAACATTATGTTTTGAATCATCAGTATGAAGCAATTGTCATTTTCTTCATGTCTTGTACACACAATATATTTCTATGTGTCATTGACATCTAAAATATATCTGGAACAATAATTTTAACTTTATGAACAGGTATTTAACATATAACATTTCAATATCCAAAATATTTCATTCTTTCTTTCAGGGCATTCCTTCAATTCTACCTCTCCTTGTTGTAGTGTGGTCAGAAACTTCTGTTTCTGAAGTGCCTTTTTGTTTACTTGTTTTGTTTGTTTGTTTGGCATCATGTGTTTGTTTCTTGTTTTTTTGTATTCTTTAGTCGTGGACGTTTTGTGTCAGTGTCATATTCAATCTTCTCTGTCTTCTTGGTAACATGTACTGTTTGTCAGGGATTTGCTTTGTTTTCTGTTTGGTTTTGTACTTTTGCTTTGGTGTAATTCTGTCAGTATTTTCGGACTTGTGTTTTCTTTCACTTTCATCATATCTCTTCTGTTCTCCTCTGTGTTGACTGTTTCCGTTTGAACATGATATGATCTTTGTGTATTGCTGGTTTTATAACCTTGGCTGGTTTCCACACATCGTTGTTCATTAACATAGACTTTTGTATCTGGTTTGAGTTTTGTCAACGCTTTTGCTCCAGTGTCATATAATAGCTGTTCTGCTTCTTCTGTTTTTCTTTTTAGTTCCATTTCGGACTTGAATTCAGTATTCTTACTTTTCTAGATTTCTTTGTTGGAACATTGAGTCTTGTTTTAAGTGTTCTGCTCATGAGTATTTCTTGCTGGAGATGGAAATGTCTGCTAGTGATTGGTGTGGTCTGTTGTTCTATTACTTGCAATAGGAAATTCCTGATTGCATGTCACCTTGCTTTCTGTAATACTTATTGAGTGTTTGTTCCATTCTTTCTGCAATCCATTAGACTGTGGTTAATCTGGCGACTGGATAGTAGTGTGTTTTTGAATCTACCATTTTGTAAAAATCTTGGAAAATTCCTCACTGACATATTGGGGGACCATTGTCAGAAATTACTTCGTCTGGTATGCCATTGTCTACTGAAATTGGTTTTCATGTATGTGATCACAGTTTTAACTTTTTTGTGTCTGGTAGTAGTGCAAATTCTATGCTTTTGAAGGATAGTGTCTGGCGACAAGCAATAATCATGTTTTTTCCCTTGTGAACAAATCCTGTTCCAACTTTATGCATGGCTTTTTCAGTATGTCATGACTCAGTAATGGTCTTTTTTGTGGCGTGTTTTTGTATTTTGTGCATGTTGCACATGTTGTTACTGTGTCTTCAATTTGTCCAATTCAGCCAGGCAAAACATGAGTCTCTTGCCACTGTTTTTACTTTTTCTTTCAATTCCTAGATGACCTTCATGTAATCATTTCAAGCATTTCTGATTGCATTGATGGGGATTACAATTCTGTCTTGCCGTGAATATAATGATCATGTAATATTACTGAGTTCTTCATTGTACTGATAGTATGTCTGATCTCTTTGGGTACATTGTTCTTGTTTGCAGGCCATCATTTTTGTATTTTGTTCTTTGAGTAGAAACTAGTTCCCTGTCTTTGGTCTGTTTCTCTTTTCATTTCTTCTAGTTTATATATCTTTAACTTTAAGATTTTCTAAGAAGTGTGTTTTACGTGTATTCTGAGAATTTCTTCTTCTTCTGACTTCATTGTCGTGAGACTGCGTCTCTGTTGCGGTTGCTTCTGTTAATGTGTCTGCAACATACATTTCTTTTCCAGGTTTGTATGTGATGTCCAAATCCATAGCTTTGCAGTCTCAACATTAATCTTTTGTATTCTCGGGGGACATTTGTTTAGTGTTTTTTTCCAGTATGTTTTCATTTGGTTTGTGATCTGTTTCCCCTTGCACTGTTTGCCATATATGTAATGTTGGAATGTTTCACATGCAAAAACAATTGCAACGTGGTTACTTTTCAATTTGGGCATCTTTTTGTTTCTGTTCTGTGAGTGCTCTGGAAGCCATATGCAACTGGTTTGTCATTTGTAGTAATGGCACACCCAAGCCCAATTGAAGCAGATCTGTAGTGATTTTTGACTGGTGTGTTTGGATTGTAATGAGCTAGTATGGGAGCTTTTGTTAAATGTCCTTTGTTTTTCTGAAATGCTTCTCCTGCTCTTGTTCTCCATTGCAGTCTACTTTTTTTCTGCAAAAACGTGTACGCATATGGTGCAGTGTAATAAGCCATCTGTGGAAAAAAGTTTCCAAGATAGTTGGATCATTCCCAAGGATCTTTTGCAGATCTTTTTTGCTTTGGTGAAGGTATGTTTTTTATTGTTTTTTTTTTTTTTACTTCAATCTTTTGGGATCTGGTTTGATGCCTCTTTGACTTTTGATGTGCACCAATGTATTTGATCTCTTTTTGATGAAAATTCACATTTCTTTTCTTTAGCGTGCGGGTGCTCTCTTGTGTCTGTTTAGATTTGCTGCCTAGTGCATCATCATTGTTCTTTTTGAGTGCATCCGGATACAAAAAATGTAATAAACCAGTTTATCAACTCTTGGAATGGAATGTCATGAAACACTGCTTGATTGTTTTGTGGAATACTCACTCGATCTAGCCAGACATGGTAATCTTTTGTAAATATATCGTGCTAAATGGTGTCTGAATGCCAGATAATTTGAGCTTTCCTCCTCTTGCGGTATTTGCCAGCAATCTACTTTGAGCATCCAGTTTGTGAAATCTTCAGCTCCATTAATTGTGCTTGTAATTCTTCAAATGTTGGCATGGCAAAATGCTCTCTTTTATTGCTTTGTTTTGATCTTTGGGATCATGGCAAATCTCAAAGTCTTGTCTGGTTTTTCTACAACCACCATGCTACTGGCCCAATCTGTTCGGTCCTTCTTGTTTTTCAATAACACCTAGTGATTTTCCATTCTGTCAAGTTCTTCCTTGATTTTACCTATCAGTGCATAGGGGATTTTTCTAGGTGGCTGCATGACAGGTTTTACCTGTTGGGTCCAATCAATGTGATGTGGCTGGACAGGACACCCTAATTCCTAAACTAAGAAGGGAAAATCTGTGTAGGACTGTTCAGCATCTTTACACTCAAGCTTTGAATTATGTTTATTCTTCAATTGATTCAAAGACCTATGAGTGCAGATTGATTTGTGTTTTACAACAAAAAAATTCAGCTCTTTGTCCATCACAAAGAAGTTTACAAGTACCAACAGTTTTAAATTGTCTCACCTGGTTAGTAGTCAGTTTTTGTTTTGGTCTTTTGCATTGCAGGTTTTGTGTCAACTTTGTGTATGTCTGCAATGGCAAGATGTTTGCTTGAGCACCTGTAGTCAATTGTTAAATTTGTTACTGTGTTTTGAACATCTGCAGTTGACATACCAATTCTTTCCCTTCTATTTTTGCTTTGGGTTAATTTACCACACCTACGCTGACTCCTCTCTGAATCTGTTCAAAATCAGATTCTGTATCAGTGTTTAACCTGTCATCATGCATGCTGTGTACTTTTTTCTTTTTACTTTTATACAGCATTGCTTGAATTGATTGTATTTTTGAAACACCAATGTACATTTTTTACCAAATGCAGGTCATTTCCTTTAGAATGTGTGTTTCCACATCTTGTGCATTGGACTTTCTTTTCATCTTTTTCAATTCAAGTTTTGTCATGATGCTTTTTTCCTTTTGCATTTTATGGACTAACTTTTTGTGTTTATGTGATTTTATTTTGTGGATTGTTTCATATGATGTTGTCATTTTTTGACACTTGTGATTTGGCGAACTTTCATGTGCTCTGCCAAATTTCAATGCATTTTTCTGTTTTAGATCTTTACCTCAAGTCGATTTTTGTCTAACAACTTTCATCATTCACAACCCACAACTATTTTGTCTCTAATCATTATGTGTGGCTACCCGACAAATGCTGTGTGTACCAAAAGTGCAAGGTTTTGGCAAGTTTTCTCAGTTCAGCGTTGACTCTTCATGCTTTCTGAACTGTCCGGTATTCTTTTGTTGGAACAGGTTAGGCTTCGTAGACTTCGTTGGTTTCACCTTACGAAAAAGTTCTTCAATTTTTTTTCATGTCATGTCAATGTCTCGGTCAGTTTCTCAGCAGTGCGTTTTCGAAAATCATCGACGAGTTCCGCTAACTGCCTTCTCCGATGCAGGGACAGGAACACGGCCACATCTGGTATTGCGGCGTTTCTTGCTGCAGTCTTGAAGCAATTTCAAAGTTCTTTCCCGACTTTTGCATAGCGATTCCATTCAGTGATTGCTGATCACTGTGGTTGTCAAAGTCAATTTTGATGGGGGAGGAAAGGTGCATGATGTCTTTCGCCTTTTAGACTCGCTTGTAGAAGGTCTTGTTCGATGGTCTTCTTCGACTCGGACTCGTTGACGATGTTTGTTTTTAAGGTTTACCTTGGCAACAGCAGCATCCGTAACTTCGATCATGTGTTTTCCTCAATTTGATTTGAAAGCGTTGTTTTGCTGTTTTAAAGCTGTTCGATCTCGTTTACTAGGATCCCGTCTCTGACACCATGTTGTGTTTCTTTATCCGTTTCATCTCAATTTGGACATAAATCAAAGTTGAGTTCGATAGTAGTTTTATTAAGACTACAGTTTAAGTTGCCAACATAGTCGAGTCCAAACAACCAATCATAATTAAGATTAAAATAATAATCAAGGGATATAATTCTAACAGGCTTATGTGCAAACCCGTTCCTCACCCTGACCTCTCCGACCCCCCTCCATCTTTTCGCGTTTAAAAACGGTATCGAATAACTTTACATATCTATTACAATATATAAGAATTTGATTTCCCTTTGTTCAACCCCTCTCTCTACCCCTTGTGATGGGCAGGAAGGCCTAGCTCAAATAAAACTTTGTCTTGTCTTGTCTTCTCTCTCTCCCTCTCTCTCTCTCGCTCTCTCTATTCTCTCTCTCTCTCATCTTCTCATCTCTCGCTCTCGCTCTATCTCTTCTTCTTACGTTTCCTTCTTCTTCTTCTTCTTCTTCTTCTTCTTCTTCTTCTTCGTCTTCTTCTTCTTCTTCTTCCTTTTCATCTTTCCAAACGCTCGAACTCAATGGGCTCCATGCTTACATCAAAAGGCGGTCATATTGCTATTTTGATATGGGGGATCAATGAGTTGCCCGCAAGGCAAAAAAATCCATGAATCAACTCAACTGCGAACGGCCAGGCAGCGCAGCGTCTTCATTGCTGGAAGCTCTGTCAGGAAATGGTATGAAAGAGTTGGGGAAAAACTGAATCATGGAAAAACGTCCACGTGGTGGTTTCTTGCTCTAGAAACGGACCATCATGGAACGGTCACGTGTGGTTCTTGTTGATACAAAAGGCATCTCAGATGTGAATTACACTCTGGAAGCGTAAAGGTTTCGGATTTTCGGAGAGTTGAAGTAGGGACGCAGAACATAAGGGTTGAGAGATTCCAATACCAATCATTGTGTGCACATGCGTTTAGCTCCCGCACGTGTTAAATTTTGTTTGCCCATACTTTGTACGTGTGATGGTTTGTTTTGCCTGATATTTCTTTTTTCCCTTTCTTTCTTCAAAAATATTTCAATTGTTGCACTTCTTATAATTAATAACAAGAAAGCTGAGGTTCTTTTTGCCTTTGTTCAAAGCATTTATTTTTCAGGTGAATCGATTTTAATTTTTTTCGAACTGATATGAAATTGTTTGTACTGAGTCTTTATAAAAGAATAAACCCACTATATACAATATTCGACATCTCCTTGAACATTTTTTTTCTAAATTATTAGAACAGATTATTGTAATTGACTACAGTTATGTCATTGTTGAATAGGACAAAGAAGGTTATTTTCTGCACTTAAAAGAAGCGACCCTAAAGTGATAAATTCCGGCATATATTTAGAGAAAAGAAGTCGGAAATGTAAAGGGTAAACACTGCTTTCTAATGAGTGACAGAGTTTTTCAAAAACCCAGGATGCCATGTCTGGACACACTGGGATTTTGGATACGTTAAAAGGTGTAAACTGTCACCTTAACGAAACATTGATGCCCACATCGTGTCTGGTGCTGTCTGTCCCAGTCTGTCACCCACAATGGTAAACATACGATTGCCCCATTCGTGTCTGGTGACTGTCTGTCCCAGTCTGTCACCCACAATGGTTAAACAACGATGCCCCACATTCGTGTCTGGGAGAGTCTGTCCCAGTCGGTTACCCACATGGTAAACCAATGTGCCCACATGTGTTGGTGGACTGTCTGTTCCAGTCTGTTACCCACAATGGTAATGAAACAAATGATGCCCCACTTAGTGTCTGGTGACTGGTCTGTTCCCAGTCTGTTTTACCCACACAATGGTAAACATGATGTCCACATAGTGTCTGGTGTGACTGTCTGTTCCAGTCTGTTAACCCACAATGGTAAAAAACAATGATGCCCCACACACTGTCTGGTGACTGTCGTTCCCAGGTCTGTCACCCCACAATGGTAATGAAACATTGATGCCCCAAAGAAGTGTCTGGTGACTGTCTGTCCAGTCTGTCACCCACAATGGTACTGATATCATTGATGCCCCACATAGTGTCTGCTGTCAGGAAATGTCAGTCCCAGTCTGTCACCACATGGTAAATTTGCTCGTTGCCATGGAATGTTCTTATTCTTAGCGGTCAAGAAAAAAAAAGCAAGGGGGGTGGGGGGAATAAAAGAGGCTAGAGGGGGAGGAAAAAAGAAAACATGGGGGGATGATAAGATGCTGAGGGGGAGAGAAAAGACACAGGGGGGGGGGGGGGGGAAGGAATAGAGGGGGAGAAAAAAAGAAAACAAGGGGGAGGGGGGTTAACAGAGGATAGAGGGGGAAGAGAAAAATGAACAGGGGTGGGTGGGGTAAAGAGGCTAGAGGGGAAGAGGAAAAGAAACAGGGGGGGGGGGGGGGGGGGGATATAAGAGGGTAGTGGGGAGAACCGGGGAAGGTTTGACTCATTTAACGTTTTGCAAGAGAACATTTAAAGTCTTTAGTGATAAGGTCATATAACATTGTGGGGGAAGGGTTTGACACATATAACCTTCTGCAGAGAACATAAAGTCTATAGGAATTAGAGTCTTATAACATTGGGGGAAGGGGTTGGACACATATAACCTTTTTTGGCGGGCAAAGGAACATTTAAAGTCTATAGGAGAAGAGTCTTATACATTGGGGAAGGGTTTGAACATATAATCCTTTTGAGAGAACATTAAAGTCTATAGGGATAGAGTCTTATAACATTGGGGAAGGGCCTTGACCATATATCTTTTGAAGAGAACATTAAAGTTTCTATAGGGATTGAGTCTTAACATTGGAAGCAAGGGGTGAGACACCTATATAAATCTTTTGCAGAGAACTTTTTAAACTCTGTCAGGGATTGCGTCTGATAACATTGGAGAAGGGCGTGACCATATACCTTTTGCAGAGAACCTTAAAGTTTTTTTTAGGGACAGAGTCTTATAACACTGCATGTGGTCTCTAGCAAGACGTTACAAATGATCCTGCATTGATTAACAAGCATATTTCGTAATGTTGTTGCGTCACCTGACACTTCTTGCGGAGACTTCCGTCCATAGATCTCTTTTCATGTTGCATGATGATCGGAGAAACCGTCAGATTGCCAAGGCCATACATAAAGCAGATTTGGTGTTAGTAGGCATCGAGGTCAAGGAGACAGGATTAGGAAGAGAGGCTTTCCAAAAGAATTTCATTCCCTCATGATCTAAAGTGAGTAGACGAAAAAAAGGAAGAGATGGGGAAAAAAGGGTGGAAGGACACACAGAGAGAGAGAGAGAGAGAGAAGAGAGGAGAGAGAGAGAGAGTGAGAAGAGAGAGGAGGGACAGAGAGAAAGAAGGAGGCCAGCAGTGGAGAGATGACAAACAGACAGAGCCAGAGTGACAGATGAGAGAGAGAGAGAGAGAGGAGAGAGAGAGAGATGAGAAGAGACGAGGAGAGAGCGAAGAGAGAGAGGAGAGATGAAGAGAGAGAGAGAGCGAGGACAATGACAATGCTTTATTGCCAATAGTTTTTAAAAAACACTATTGCCAAGGGACGTCAATAGGTGCGTGCACAATTTCCCACTTAGATAATGCCAAACTCTTGCCAAAATAGAGAAATTCCAGCCAAAAAGCAACGTGCACAAGAACACAGCTGAAAACAATACTAATAACTAGAAAATGAGAATAAAAAGTGTGAAAAAATGAAGAGGAGAGAGAGAGAGAGCGAGGAGGAGAAGAGAGAGTGAGGAGATGAGAGAGAGAAGAGAGAGGAGGAGAGAGAGAGAGAGGAGAGAGAGAGAGAGAGTAGAGAGAGAGAGTCCTCAGCCAAACAGGAAAGGCCGCTGAGTTATTTTGGACAGATAAATGACTCCAACAAAAGAGTCAACGAGGGTGGAAGACAGGAAATGCAGTTTTCATATCGTCGGGCCACACGGGTCTTTGCTGATGTACAGCACTGACCAGACAGAGCTCTGAGTAGGATGAGGCGTTGACTGTCCAGGTGCTTGTTGGATTGAACAGGGCTAATCTAATGTTGGTTGTTCAATCATTGAGGCTCGTGCTGTCCAGGTGAATTGTTTGGATTGATCTAGGGCTAATCTGCTGTCAGGATGTTACAACATGAGGCGTGCGTCCAGGGGATTGTTGGATTGACAGGGCTATTCTGCTGTTAGTTCTTCACAACATGAGGCGTGCTGTCCAGATGCTTGTTTGGATTGACAGGCTATCTTCTGTAGTTGTTCACAACATGAGGCGTGCTGTCCAGGTGCTTGTTGGAATTGACAGGGCTAATCTGCTGTCAGGTTGTTTCACAAACATGAGGCGTGCTGGTCAGGTGTGGTTGGAATGACAGGGCTAATCTACTGTCAGTTGTTCACAAACATCGAGGGTGCTGTCAAGGTGCTTGTTGGTTTGACAGGGCTAATTACTGTCAGGTCTGTTCAAAACCTGCTTCTTTTTCTTCTCTTTATTCTCCGATATCATTATACTGCTGCACTCTTTTGGCTTTCATGTTTGTCTCTTGTTGTCTCTGATTACGTGTTCTCTTTCTTTTGCTTCGATTTATTTTGCTTGGTTTTTTTTAGAGCTTCTACTGCTCCTGAACGTATTGACCTAATACATTAAATCTCATGTTTGTGTGCGTGTGTGTGTGTTGTGTGTGTAGTGCTGTGTGTGTGTGTGTGTGTATGTGTGTGTGTGGTGTGTGTTGTTTGTGTGTGTAGTGTGTGTGGGTGTGTGTGTGTGTGTGTGTGAGTTGTGTGTGCTGTTTGTGGTGCGTGCGTGCGTGTGTGCCGTGCGTGCGTGCGTGCGCGTGTGGTGTGTGTGATGTGTGTGTGTGTGTATGTGTGTGTGTGTGTGTGTGTGTGTGTGTGTGTGTGTGTGTGTGCGTTTGGTGTGTGGTGTGTGTGCGTGTGTGTGTGTGTGTGTGTGTGTGTGATGTGGTGTGTGTGTGTGTGTGTGTGTGTGCGTGTGTGCGTTTGTGTGTGTGCGTGTGTGTGCGCGCGCGCGCGCGCGTGCCGTGTGTGGTGTGTGTGTGTGTGTGTGTGGGTGTGTGATCGTGTGTGTGTGTGTCGGTATGGTGAGTGTGCGTGTGTGGTGTGTGTGTGTCGTGTGCAACTGCATGGTCTAGCTTGTTTCTTGCTTGCACTAAAGAAAAGGGCAAGCAAGTATCCCTAGTTTCAATAGTGTATTCCGTTGTGGTTCCCAGATCGTCTCATTGCTTCATTTGAATCCTTCTAGTTCAAGAAGATGCTCTTGGACGTGGTGTATGTCAAATCCATATTTAAATCCACTGAGTAACATTTGTGGGTGCTCGAGTCGGTAGAGATAGTGGCTGTTCGTTGCCCTTAGCTGTTCATTGCTTTCATGGTAGAGAGACCATTTTTGCATTTCACACACCACCAACACACACACACAAACACACACACACACTCACCACACACACACACACACACACACCAGACAACAAGAGAGAGAGAGAGAGAGAGAGAGAGAGAGAGAAGAGAGACGAGAGAGAGAGGAGAGGGAGAGGAGAGAGAGATGAGAGGAGAGAGATGAGAGAGAGAAGAAGAGATTTGAAGAGGAATGAAAGGGGGAGGGAAGCAGACACAGACGAACAGATGGATTGACAGACATACAGTAACACACAGTTAACATAGCGAAAGCCAACAGAACAACAGTCAGTTTCGGTCAAACAAGCCACTAATATTGAAAAGATGCTGTTCATCTGAGACAACCATTTGTTAGGTAACATATCAAATCCTAAAGATGCCTCTGGTACCATGGGTTGTGGCTCTGCACAGGATTGGCGGGAAAGACGGTGAGAAAGGAATGCCACAAACTGTTGGACCATCAGTCTGTTCTTTTGGTTCAGACAGCAGCAAAGGGGAGGTGACAGGCACAGGTGCGAGCAGGAACAGTTCTTTACAGCGGCATTGTGGAGATGACAGGCCCACAGGTGCGAGCCAGACAGATCTTTCAGCGTCAATGTGGAGGGGCCAGGCAAGGTCCGAGCCAGACGATCTTTACAGCGTCTTTGTCGGAGGTGAACAGGCATCAGGTGCGAGCCAGACAGATTCTTTACAGCGGCAATGTGGAGGTGACAGGCACAGGTGCGAGCCAGCAGATCTTTACAGCGGCAATGTGGTGGCGACGCACAGTGTGAGCCAGACAGAATCTTTACCGCGTCAATGTGGAGGTGACAGCCAGGTGCGAGCAGACAGTTCATTACAGCGGAATGTGGGAGGGGACTGCACAGGTACGAGCCCGACAGTATCTTTCAGGCGTCATGTGGACGGCGACAGGCACAAGTGCGAGCCAGCAAGATCTTTACCAGAGTCAATGTGGAGGCGACAGGCACAAGTGCGAGCCAGACGATCTTTACAGCGCCAATGGGACGGCGACAGGCACAAGTGCGAGCAGACTGATCTTGACAGCGGCAATGTGGGAGTTGGGCAGGCAAGTGGTGAGGTGCGAGCCAGACAGTTTCTTTCTTCTTGCATTTTCTTTCTCAGAACTGTGAATATTGATATGTGTCTAGGCAGTGATATCCTGTAGACAGGGTCTAGACTAAATGACATGTTATTTTGTTTCTCTTTCTGCTTTTTTTCGATTTTCTTGGTTTGATATCAAGCATACTTTTCATGTATATTTTATGGAAATTTTGAATAAATGCGTAAAAGACAGAGAGGAAACAGGCAAAAAACAGAGGATAACGATCACATAACATAAATGACACACAAATGAGACATGGTGGCATAAATTTTCAATCATTTTTTGGCAACAGGGATATAAGGACAGTCACGGGGTAGAACATACGGATTTTGAAAATGAGGCAAGTCGCCCGAAAGT
>JAFLJL010019307.1:94772-104880 GCA_018398815.1 Conus ventricosus
AGTCTCGGATGTCACTAGGATGAGACTTGTAATGGCAGAACACGAGTACGTTCCAGGTCACGGATCAGTTCCAGATTTCACAGGTTACGTTCTTCGCTAGATTCTCTATGCTATTATTTCTTTAAATTTTTTTTTTTCTCCATTAGTCTTCCCATTCTCTTTGCCTATTATCGTTTCGTTTGCAACGATCTACTATTTTCTCCTCTCTTTCTTTAAACATCTGTTGAAATATACGCTGCACAAACTGTGTAAAGGAATGCCTGTCTTCTCTCTGTGTCTGAGCAGGGATGTCTTTCACTCCATCGTGTCAGTTAGAAATATGGCACGTGGAGAACATAGTGAACAGTTTATACCGCTTTGATTTTTTTTTTATGATCTGATCACCATACTTGCTTTTGTCCAACGAAGGGGGCGGCATCGTTAAATTGGTGAAAAAAAAAAAAAAATTTTGTACGCATAGCAATAACGGAGCACACATTTTGGTGAAATCACCTACCAATATTAACAGTGTGAGTGTAAGAGAGAGAGGAGTAAGAGAAGAGAGAGAGAGAGAGAGAAGAGAGATGAGAGAGAAGTGAGAGAGAGAGACAGAAGACAGACAGACAGGACAGAGTGAGTGACTGAGAGACAGAGAGACAGAGACAGACAGACAGACAGACAGACAGACAGACAGGCAGGCAGGCAGACTAATAATGTGAGAGAGAGAGGTAAACAAAACCTGGAGCCTGTCAGACAGACAGACTGAGACAATAAACAGTAAGACCAATGAGTCTGAATGCTCTACCATTATTCTTCCAACACTGATTTAGCAGACAACAGATAGTCCGGAGCCGAAACAGACAGAATCAGCCAGACGAAGCGAGGATAAGTAATGTGAACTACAGGAAGATGGCGCATTCCGTTATCACGGAGAATCATTTCTTTCTCCTGAATCTTCAAGTTGTGCTGAGGAAGGAAAATCTCAGGTGAAGGAAAAACCTTCCTGAGAGAGGACGAAAAAATGTGAGAAACCTTCGCGTCGATCACGTTTCCAACGTGTTAAGTCCAGCGATGGCAGAAAGAGGTACGTGGCGATGGCAGAAAGAGGTACGTGGCGTGGCAGAAAGAGGGACGTGGCGAGGCAGAAAGAGGTTCGTGGCGATGGCAGAAAGAGGTACGTGGCGTTTTGTATTAGTGTTTCTTTGTCTCGCCGTGTTGTTGTTGTTGTGTGTTGTTGTTTTAAACTAAAATATGTCTGTCTTCCTTCCTTCATTCCTTCCCTCTCTTGTTCCTCCTCTACAGTTAATGTTTATTTTCTTGAGAGAGAGAGAGAGAAAGAGACAAAGAGAGACTAGACGAGAAAGGAGAGAGAGATGATGATGATGATATAAATCTTATTTTCCAAGGGTAACAGAGAAGCAAACACCTGCTTTTTTTCATCGGCCACTGCCCATTAAGGGGGACTAATAAGCTGACTAGCGACTACTAAGCATAACTAGCGACTAAACTTACAAAAAATTATAACAAAAACTCACATATTCTTCACAAATGCATTAAACTGTTAAAATGTTCATCCATTAAATTTAAGGCATTAGATGACTTTGAAGGATGAAGAAAAAAAAGGTAAAATCAGCAATTGCAACAACAAAACATAAGTAAAGAAATAATTTTCATTGAAGAGAGGAGAGAAGAAAAATCAGCACCACAACATAGAATAAGGATCCTCCTATTCGAAGAGAAAGAGGAGAGAGAGAGAGAGAGAAGAGAGAGGAGATGAGAGAGAGAAGAGGAAAAGAGAGAGAGAGCAGAGACAAGAGAGAGAAAGAAACAGAGAGAGAGACAGAGAGGAGAGGAGCGGAGATGAGAGACATTGAGAGAGAGTAGCGACAGGAACAGAGAGAGAGATGGAGAGAGATGAGAGAGAGAGAGAGAGAGAGAGAGTGAGAGGAGAGAGAGGATGAGAGGAGAGAGAGGGAGAGAGAGAGAGAGTTTCGCAATTTGACACTTTGATATTTGACTGTATTTAGCTTTGAAAAAATAAAAAAAAAGCTCTTGTGATAGGGAGGTACGCATATAATGTGATTTCATGGTGACGTATAGAAACTCAAACAACAATCACACACACACCACACACACACACACACACACACACACACCACACACACACACACACACACACACACACCACACACAACACACACACACCACACTCACACACGTTCACACACACACCCATACCACACACCCACAAACACACGGCATAACATAATTTACTATTACCTCAACCATCCAAATGTAACATTGTCTTTGTCGTGCCTACCATATTAAGTACTCAGAAGACTTTAACTGTTGAAATATATGTTAAACATTAAACTCTTAATGCAACCCACAGTTTAAACTTTTTTTTTCTTCACATCAACTCTGCTCTGGATACATATTGCAAGAACATTACGATGTAATATGTCTGTGTTAGGTTTTGAATAAGGATTAAATCCCCGTTTATCTGCTTTCTTTGGACATTAACATTACATTATTGATGTAGATTCCTGGTATCCGAAGCTAAAATAACGTTATCCCCCACATAATGACCATAATCCGACATGCAGGAATAGTTGGAGCTATTTGGAAGAATACTGCTTTTGAATCACGATTAGATTAAAGGTTATTAATCTGAACTGAAAAGACGATGCTGTGCCTTCTATTCGTTAAAACCAAACACCTAAATAATTATGTCTCTTGTTTGAATGCGCATGTAAAAGGAAAGAACAGCTATACTTATTAATACTTTCCTTAAAGGAAAGAACAGCTATACTTTCATTACTTGCCTTTTTCCATATCAGTTTTGTTTTCTTAGGATATCATCAATGTATTTTCAATTTTTTTCATTAATTAAAAACCATCTTCGTGTCTTTACTCCTGCCACACAAACAATCCGAATGCATGTTCTGTCAGTTTCTTGATTTGAAATATCCAGTTCTGTACTACCTGCTCTGCTTGCATCACCACAGCATTTAGTATGCCTGTTATGCAGAGAGAGAGAGAGAGAGAGGAGAGAGAGATGGGAAGGAGAGAGAGAGAGGTGAGAGAAGTGAGAGGGTATGAGAGAGAGAGAGAGAGAAGAGTCAGACAGACAGACAGAACAGACAGACAGACAGACAGGGGCCGTGAGGCAGCCTAAGAGAGACGGAGACAAAACATGAAAGGCCATGAGAGACAATGACAGCAGATTGACTGGTTTTCTGCCATTGCTCCTCAAGCACTGAGCCAATGTATTCCAGGGTAGTTACAGGGGGCAGAGCAGACAGAACCATGCACAGACCACACGGCATCTGCCGTGAAGTACAGTAAGAGCCGCAACTGTTTGCCACTTGGTGGCCATAGCATCTGAAGTCTTCTCCAGCGGAGGACGCCTGCCTTCGGGGCCAACTTCCCCGTGCTGAACCTTCCAGTCCACTTGGCCTCTGAAGCTCTCATAATCAGGCGATGGCAGGAAAAGGAACTAGGTTTTACCACAGTGCAGAAAATGCAATGCCATGCGGTTCTTTGGAGTGTGCAGGTGGCTTGTTCGTGTTGGTTTTGTCTACTGGTTGGTGTTGCTGGCATTGCTGTGTTCACTGTGTTTTGTTACTGGTTGGTGTGCAGAGACATTGCTGTTGTTGTGTTTTGTTACTGGTTGGTGTTGCTAGCATTGCTTGTAGTTGTGTTTTGTTAATGGTTGGTGTTGCTAGCATGTGCTGGATAAGTTGTTGTGTTTTGTTTAATGGTTGGTGTTGTAGCATTGCTGTTGTTGTGTTTTGTTACTTGTTGGTGTTGCTAGCATTGCTGTAGTGTGTTTTGTTATGGTTGGTGTTGCTAGCAATTCTGTTGTTGTGTTTTGTTACTGGTTGGTGTTGATAGAATAGCTGTTGTTTTGTTTTGTTACTGGTTGGTGTTGCTAGCATGCGGTTGTTGTGTTTTTGTTACTTGTTGGTGTTCGCTAGCATTGCTGTTGTTTGTGTTTTGGTACTGGTTGGTGTTGCTGGCATTGTATGTTGTTGTGTTTGATACTTGTTGGTGTTGCTAGCATTGCTGTGTTTTGTTTGGTACAGGTTGGTGTTGCTAGCATGTGTTGTTGTGTGTTGTTACTGGTTGGTGTTGCTGAGCATTGCAGTTGTTGTGTTTTGTATGGTTGGTGTTGCTTAGCCGTGCTGTGGTTGTGTTTTTGTATACTGGTTGGTGTTGCTAGCTGGCTGTTGTTGTGTTTTGTTATGTTGGTGTTGCTAGCATTGTGTCTGTTGCGTTTTGTTTATGGTTGGTTGTTGCTAGCATTGTGTTGTTGTGTTTGTTTACTGGTTGGTGTTGCTAGCATTGCTGTTGTTGTGTTTTGTTATGGGTGGTTTGTTGCTAGCATTGCTGTTGTTGTGTTTGTTACTGGTTGTGTTGCTAGCATTGTGGTTGTTGTGTTTTGTTACTGGGTGGTGTTTGCTAGCATTGGCTGTTGTTGTGTTTTGTTTATGGTTGGTGTTGCTAGCATTGTGTTTGTTGTGTTTGTTAATTGGTTGTTGTTGCTAGCATTGCTGTTGTTGTGTTTTGTTAATGGTTGGTGTTTGCTAGCATTGCTGGTTGTTGTGTTTTGTTACTGTTGGTGTTGCTTGCATGCTGTAGTTGTGTTGTGTTACTGGTTGGTGTTGCTAGCATTGCTGTAGTTGTGTTTTGTTACTGGATGGTGTTGCTAGCATTTGCTGTTGTTGTGTTTGTTAGGGTTGGGGTGTTGTTGCTAGCAATAATCGTGGTTGTGTTTTGTTATGGTTGTGTTGCTAGGCATTGTGTTGTTGTGTTTTGTTACTGGTTGGTTGTTGCATAGCATTGCTAGTGTTGGTTTTGTTATTGTTGGTGTTGCATAGCATTTTGCTGTTGTTGTGTTTTGTTACTGGTTTGGTGTTGCTGGCATTGCTGTTGTTGTTGTTTTGTTACTGGTTGGGGTTGCTAGCAATACTGTTGTTGTGTTTTGTTTACTGGTTGGTGTTGCTAGCATTGCTGTTGTTGAGTTTTGTTACTGGTGGTGTTGGCTAGCATTGTGTTGTTGTGTTTTGTTAACCTGTTGGTGTGCTAGATTGTGTTGTTGTGTTTGTTAATGTTGGTGTTGATAGCATTGATGTGGTTGTGTTTTGGGATCATGTTGGTGTTGCTTAGCATTGCTGTTGTGTTTTGATTACTGGTTGGTGTTGGTATCAATATGTTGTTGTGTTTTGTTACTGGTAGGTGTTGCTAGCATTGCTGTTGTTGTGTTTTGTGACTTGTTGGTGTTGTATGGCATTGCTGTTGTTTGTTTTGTTACTGGTTGGTGTGCTAGCATTGCTGTTGTTGTGTTTTGTTATGGTTGGTGTTGCTAGCATTGCTCGTTGTTGGGTTTTGTTACTGGTATGGTGTTGCTGCATTGGCTGTTGCTTTGGTTTTGTTATGGTTGGTGTTGCTAGCATCGCTGTTGTTGTGTTTTGGTTACTGGTTGCTGTTGCTAGCATTGCTGTTGTTGGTGTTTTGTTACTTGTTGCGTGTTGCTAGCATTGTGTTGGTGTGTTTTGTTAATGGTTGGTGTTGCTAGCATTGATGTTGTTTGTGTTTTGTTACTTGTTGGTGTTGCTAGCATTGCTGTTGTTGTGTTTTGTTACTGGTTGGAGGTGCCAGCATTGTGTTGTTGTTGTTTTGTTATGGTTGAGTTTCTTGCATTGCTGTTGTTGCTGTGTTTGTTACTGGTTGGTGTGCTGCATTGCTGTTTGTGTGTTCGTGTGTTTTGTTCTTGTTGGTGTTGCTGCATTGCTGTGTTTGTGTTTTGTTACTTGTTGGGTGTTGCTAGCATATGCTGTTGTTGCAGTTGCTATCGCCATTTTATGTTCTTTCTTTCTCCCTTTCTTCCTTTCTGTTTTTTCTTTTTTCTTCTTTTTTCCTTCTTCCTTCTTTTTTTATTTTCTTTCTTTGTGTCTGTCGGTCCCTTTTTCTTTCTTTTGTCCTATCTGTAAACGGAGTCTTTGCTCCTTCTTTTTTCTTCTCATTTCCCGGACTGAACAATAAGGGTTGCGATTCGCAAAACAGCTGAACACGGATGTCATGAAAACCACTGGATCAGTTACAATGGGCTGAATCCAACGTTACTTTGATTCTCTTTTCCCTTATAAACCATATTTACTTTGAAGACGAGAAAACGGTTGAGAGCAGCGAGGTGCGAGGAGAGAGAGAGAGGAGAGATGAGAGGAGACGAGCGAGAGAGATGATGATGTGATGACGGAGAGAGAGAGAGAGAAGGAGAGAGAGAGAGATATATGATAGATAGATCGATAGATAGATGATAGGATTGGATAGATAGATAGATAGATAGATAGATAGATAGATAGAATAGATAGAAAGATAGTAGATAGATAGATAGAAGATAGATAGATGATAATCGTCATAAATTTATCGAATTCGCCAGAGTAAACGTGGACAAACGAGTCATAAGACAAATCACGGACCTGTGTTTGACCTCTTAGGTCTTCATTCAGGCAAGATACAAAACAACAGGAAACGAAAAATGATTCAGGCGCGTCCTTGCCATGAACTCTGAAGTGATCAATGCGAAGTGAATTTTCGTTTTGTCCTATTAAAAAAAAGAAAAAAAAGAAAACAAAACCTTGCCTGAAGAAGACCTAAGAGGTCGAAAAGCCGTAGTGGTTTTGTCTTGTGACTGTTTGTCCACGTTTTTTGGGGCGGTTTTTTGCTAACATTTGTTAGATTTGTTTAGAAATTCGCCTGCTGTGTCTCAGTTTGCAGAGAGATTCTCATTTAGTGGAGAGGAGAGTGCGAGAGAGCTGAGAGAGAAGAGGGAGAGAGAGAGAGCGAGGAGAGAGAGAGGAGAGAGAGAGAGAGGAGAGAGAGAGAGAGAGAGAGAGTGAGTGAGAGAGGAGAGATCGGGTGTTGTTTTTTTTTTACATTTCTATTTTCTCTCTTTGCGAGGAAGGATATGATAACAAAGAAATTGATAAATAAGTAACAAGCACAGAAAAATGCATAGCGTGCCGCCGCCGAGATCAGAGACTGAAACACGGCTAACGCAGATGAAACAAACACAAACAAAACAAACAAAACAAACACGAAGCAAACAAACAACATGTAAAATGGTTGACCGTTGATCAGCATTTCTCATGGAGTAATTCAGGGGCCGCCAGGCTGATAAAGTGGACAATGAGCCCTTGTATTCATTTCCCTCAAACGGAGAGGAAGGGTTCGTATTACGCGAATTGTGGCCAAGGAATTGGGCAGAGACAGTTTGGAGTTGTAGTTCAACAGAATCCATTCCAAACAGATGAATGTATGGGTTTTTTCGTCTTTACCTATGGAATAGACAGATGACATCATCTGATCTCTATTGCATGTGGAGAGGAGCGAGAGAGATAGAGAGAGAGAGAGAGAGAGAGAGGTAGAGGAGAGAGGAGAGAGGAGAGAGAGAGATGAGAGAGAGAGAGGAGTGATATGCAACTATGGAGGGGAAAAAGAAAGAAAGTATGGGAAAAAAAATAAAAAACAATCAAGACTGATGTTTTGGGGTGTTATTTTATTCGTGATCTCTGCGGGCCTAAAATGTGAGTATGCATATGAAGCATGTTGAAACATGGACAGTGAAAAGGAAGGAAGAGGTGAAAAAAACTCATACGGCATTTGATGGGAAAATATTTACACATGGAAAAAAGATAAGCAACCCTAATGAAAAAATACCGTCCCAGGTAACTAAGAGTATTGACATGGCACAAACATTGTAATTCTGACGAGACGGTATTCATAGAGATGACTAATACCAGGCAAGTGTGGACAGTGAGTCTTTGGCTGCATGTGGCGTGCACGGCATCACACATCGTGCACTCGCAAAATAAAGTTTGCTCACTCCACAGAAACGTGCGTTTTTGAGTAAGTTTCTCACGCCCAGTCACTGTCCCCACGATGGAACGAAGA
Organism: Conus ventricosus; assembly: GCA_018398815.1. NCBI lineage: Eukaryota > Metazoa > Mollusca > Gastropoda > Neogastropoda > Conidae > Conus > Conus ventricosus. The sequence continues at coordinate 102,711 of JAFLJL010019307.1, forward strand.
AGAATGTCAGAGGACAAGTTGGCAAATTTTTGGCATGCATTCTACTGGTTATGACCAGCAAAGCTATGGGACGTCAAATGGGATACAACGTCAGTAATCAGGATTGTTAAGAAACATGACTGATGAAACGACTCCCCGCAGTGAATGACCGGCACGATCAGGAGACCACGTGTCACTACCAGCGTGAAGACAGGGCGCTCCACGACTGGTAGCAACTGCGATTCGAACTTCAACACACTGACACGGCAGGGGCTGCCAAATCGACCTCTGTCCCAAAAACCGTTAGAAATCGCTTGGCAAGTATAGGACTGAGGGCAAGAGAGTCATCAAGCAGTACACACCTTACAGACAATCATAAGAGGATTACGTTTGACTGGTGTCTTGCCGACAGCACCGGAACTAAGGAACTGGAGAAGATACATGGTCTGATGAAAGACGCTTCTTACTGATTGTTACTGATGGCGAGCTGCGTGTATGGAGCATCCCCAAACAGGCCTATGCTGCAAGAAATCAAACAAAACTGTACCTTTTCGGGGGGCGGAGCTCGTCATGGTTGTGGGGATGCATCTCACACCGACTGCAAGATGGACCTGGTGACCATTCGTGGCAACTTTGACAGGAGATCGCTTACATAGGAGGTACTGCAAGCCAGCTGTTGTGCCTCATTTTGAGGACCACCCACTAGCCCACAAGACCTGTGTTCATGGATGACAATGCCCGGCCTCATCGTTCAAGAGCTGGTCACAGCATTAGCTCCAGCAAGAGGCGGTGACAACCATTACCACTGGCTGCCATGAGTCCGGACCTCAATCCGCTGGAGCATCTATGGGACTGGCTTGGGTCGTCGAATACTGAAAACTGGACCCTCCTCTGCAAAATCTCCAGGAAGGATTGGAAGCTGCATTGCATGTGAGTGGCAGCGATCACCTTTCAGCAGATCAGAGACCTCACTGGGGATGAGTCGAAGGATTAAGGCAGTCATATTGTCATGGAGGATACACCCGGTATTGATTTTGTTTGTGTTTCTATTGGACACTTTTCATTGTTCTTTTCCTTCAAAATTAATTTCGGCATCAACTGGATGAATTGTTATTTAAAAACTTAAACCATGCATGTTTTTGTTCAAAATGGTGCACATCTTTGTTCACCATTTTGCAGTTGATTTTTCAAACATGAACCATTTTTCTAATGTTTCGGTAATGGGGACAGTGTCATATTTTCATGAATAATGACCTTTTTGCTATACTAGTTGTGTTGCTTATTAAATAGTATTATATCTCGTCCTTAGCGATAAATGTGAGGGTTGCTTAACTTTTGTCCATGTGTACATAGCCGGCATGCATGTGTCTCAGACGATAGCACGTAAGCGTACATACTTATAAACGTACGATCTGAAGGACAGACGACAGAATGGCAACAGAAGAAGAAGAAGAAGAGAAGAGAAGAAAGAAAACAGCAGAAGAGAAGAAGAAGAGAAGAATGAGAGAGAGAGAGAGAGAGAAGGAGTGATGAGAGGCGAGACGATAGAGATGAAGAGAGAGAGAGAGAGAGCGACAGGACAGACAGACAGACAGACAGAGACGACAGCAGGAACAGAGAGAAGACAGACAGACAGACTGACATGCCAGAAGGACATACATACATACAGACAGATAGACAGGAGAGAGACGAGACAGAGATGAGAGAGAGAGCCGTAGGAGTGAAAGGAAGCATAGATAATAAGATAGAATCAAAGAGTAATAATTGAGGGAAGCAGGGCAAGACGGATGGTGAGGGGCGGGGTGCGGGGGGGGTGAGGGGAGTGGGACACCACAGGGGGTGACAGAAGTAACACAGGAAACAGAGGCGTCGAGATTCAATTGCAAAAACAGAGACACACTCAGAAAAAAGGATTTGCAGTGATTAAGTTCCTCTTCCCCTTTCTTGCAGTCCCCCTACTGTAGATGTTGAATGGAGGTTTTCCCCTATTTTTTTTTAATATTGCTAGCAACGTTAGCACGTATTCGGCTTTATTATCCTTTTCTGCTGGTTGCCCTTAAGAGAAACAAAAACAAGTAAACCTAAAACAATCGATTTTGACTTTCCTGTATTTTCCTCACGTGGTAATGTGCTTACTTAATCTCATTTGGTTGGGCGAGAAAATCTGCAAGTCATGAATCGGTGACATTTA
>JAFLJL010019308.1:0-10436 GCA_018398815.1 Conus ventricosus
CTCTCTCTCTCTCTCTTCTCTCTCTCTCTCTCTCTCTCTGTGCGAGCACGCGTTTTCGGAGTATTTTCTTAGCGTTTTTTGTACTCCCAGTTCTTATAGAACTCCAGACAAAACTACTGAATTGATCTTTCTGAAAATTTGTAGGTATGTTCATTATGTGTCAAGGATGATCCCCGATGTTTTAGTTTACCGTTATAGCCGTTATTAATGGCTGAAACGGCTTGTAACGCGGGGGATATCTCCGAAAGTACTTGGCCGACCTTTGTGAAAATTAGCAGGTATGTTCATTATGGGTCACCGATGATGCCATATGTTTTAGTGTACCCCGTTATAGCTGTTACTGATGGCTGTAACGGCCTGTAACGGTTTTCCTCTTTATGGAATATCTCAGAAATTACTTGGTCAATTTTTCTGAAAATTTGTAGGTATGTTCATTATGGGTTAGGAATGATGACGGATGTTTTAGTTTACCGCTATAGCCGTTACTAACGGCTGTAACGGCCTGTAACCATTTTTCTTCTTTATGGAATATCTCCGAAAATACTTGACCGATCTTTGTGAAAATTAGCAGGTATAAAGAGGATGGGGCACGGATGACGCCCGATGTTTTAATTTACCCCGTTATAACCGTTACTAACGGCTGTAATAGCCTGTAACGGTTTTCCCCCTTCTTTATAGAATATCTCAAAAAGTACTTGGCTGATCTTTCTGAAAATTTTTAGGTATATTCATTATGAGCCATGAATAATGCCCGATGTTTTAGTTTACCGTTATAGCCGTTACTAACGGCTGTAACGGCCTGTAACCATTTTTCTTCTTTATGGAATATCTCCGAAAGTACTTGGCGATGTTTGTGAAAATTAGCAGGTATGTTCATTATGGGTCACGGATGATGCCCGATGTTTTAGTCAACACCGTTGTAGCCGTTACTAACGGCTGTAACGGCCTGCAACGGTTTTTCTTCTTTATAGAATATCTCAGAAAGTACTTGGCCAATCTTTCTGAAAATTTGTAGGTATGTTCATTATGGGTCACGAATTATGCCCGATGTTTTAGTTTACCCGTAATAACTGTTACGAACGGCTGTAACGGCCTGTAACGCTTTTCCTTCTTTATGGAATATCTCCGAAAGTACTTGGCGATGTTTGTGAAAATTAGCAGGTATGTTCATTATGGGTCACGGATGATGTCCGATGTTTTAGTATACCCCGTTATATCCAGTACTAACGGCTGTAACGGCCTGTAACGTTTCTTCTAATTGGAATATGTCCGAAAGTTCTCGGCCGATCATTGTGAAAATTAGCAGCTATGTTCATTATGGGCCACGAGTGATGCCCGATGTTTTAGTTTACCCGTTATAGCTGTTACTAACGGCTGTAACGGCCTGTAATGCTTTTACTTCTTTATGGAATATCTCAACAAGTACTTGGCCGATCTTTCTGTAAATTTCTAGGTATGTTCATTATGGGTCAGGAATGATGCCCGATGTTTTAGTTTACCGTTATATCCGTTACTAGCGGCTGTAACGGCCTGTAACAGTTTTTCTTCTTCATAGAATATCTCAGAAAGTACATGGCCGATCTTTGTGCAAAATTAGCATGCATGTTCATTATGGGTCACGAATAATGCCCGATGTTTTAGTTTACCCCGTTATAGCTGTTAATAACGGATGTAACGGCCTGTAACGGTTTTCCTTCTTTATAGATAATCTCAGAAAGTACTCGGCTGATCTGTGTGAAAATTAGCATGTATGTTCATTTTGGGTCACGGATAATTCCCGATGTTTTAGTTTACCGTTATAACCGTTACTAATGGCCTGTAACGGTTTTTGTTCTTCATGGAATATCTCCTAAAGTACTTGGCCGATCTAAAATGAAAATTAGCAGGTACGTTCATTATGGGTCGCGGGTGATGCCCGATGTTTTAGTTTACCCCGTTATAGCTGTTACTAACGGCTGTACTGGCCTGTAACGGTTTTCCTTCTTTATGGAGTATTTCAGAAAGTGCTTCGCCAATCTTTCTGAAAATTTCTAGGTATGTTCATTATGGGTCAGGAATAATTCCCGATGTTTTAGTTTACCGTTATAGCCGTTAATAAAGGCTGTAACGGCCTGTAACGTTGTTTTTTTTTTTTTTATGGAATATCTCCGAAAGTACATGGCTGATCTTTGTGCAAATTAGCAGGTATGTTCATTATGGGTCACCGATGATGCCCGATGTTTTAGTTTACCCTGTTATAGCCGTTACTAACGGCTGTATTGGCCTGTAATGGTTTTCCTTCTTTATGAAATATCTCAGAAAGTACTTGCCCGATATTTCTGAAAAATGGAGGTATGTTCATTATGGGTCACAAATAATGCTCAATGTTTTAGTTTACCGTTATAGCCGTTACTAACGGCCTGTGATGGGTTTTCTTCTTCATGGAATATCTCCGAAAGTACTTGGCCGATCTTTCTGAAAATTACCAGGTATGTTCATTATGGGACACAAATGATGCCCGATGTTTTAGTTTACCTTTATAGCCGTTGCTAACGGCTGTAATAGCCTGTAACGGTTTTATTTAATGGAATATCTCAAAAGGTACTTGGCCGATCTTTCTGAAAATGTGTAGGTATATTCATTATGGGTCATGAATAATGCCCGATGTTTTAGTTCACCGTTATAGCCGTTACTAATAGCATGCAACGGTTTTTCTTCTTCATGGAATATTAATACAGAAAGCACTTGGCCGATCTTTGTGAAAATTAGCAGGTATGTTCATTATGGGTCACGGTTGATGCCCGATGTTTTGGTTTGCCGTTATAGCCGTTACTAACGGCTGTAACGGCCTGTAACGGTTTTTCTTCTTTATGGAATATCTCCGGAAATACATGGCAGATCTTTGTGAAAATTAGCAGGTATGTTCGCTATGGGTTATGCATGATGCCTGATGTTTCAGTTTACCGTTATATCTGTTACTAACGGCTGTAATATCCCATAACAGTTTTTTTTTTAAATTTTTATGAAATGTCTCAGAAGGTACTTGGCCAATCTTTGTGAAAATTAGCAGGTATGTTCATTATGGGTCACGGATCATGCCCAACGTTTTAATTTACCGTTTGGCCGTTGCTAACGGCTATAACAACCCATAACAATTTTTTTAATGGAATATCTCAGAAAGTACTTGGTCAATATTTCTGAAAATTTGAAGGCATTATGGGTCACGGATGTTGCCCGATGTTTTATTTTACCGTTATAGCCGTGTGTGTGTGTGTGTGTGTGTGTGTGTGTGTGTGTGTGTGTGTGTGTGTGTGTGTGTGTGCGTGCGTGCGTGCGTGCGTGCGTGCGTGCGTGCGTGCGTGCGTGCGTGCGTGCGTGCGTGTGTGTGTGTGTGTGTGTGTGTGTGTGTGTGTGTGTGTGTGTGTGTGTGTGTGTGTGTGTGTGTGTGCGTGCGTGTGTGTGTGTGTGCGTGCATGCGTCTGTGCGTGCGTATGTGCGTGCGTGCGCGCGTGTTCAAAAGTGTTAAATTTAGATTTAGTTATCACAATTCCGAAATGACATCGGAAGATAATATGGACAGATTTGAACGGTTAAGTCTGTAAAACCGACGTTATTGGCAACTGATTATATAACTGAGTGCCAAAATAATACGTTATGCCTCGAAAACACAAAATACTCACTTATTGTTGTAAAACAATGCCTTTTCATCATTTCTATAAAACTATGTCAAGAGGTAACTGCCACACGCCACGTTTGCATACAGACAATTATAAACACAGCATATTCACTCCATTCGCGCGCATCTACTCCATTCATTCAAAGGTGAGACTAAGGAAACATTAACTCACGTTTTAGTGCTCCCTTTACCAAACATAACAAAGACTATCACAATAACATCAGCATCACACATGATCTGCATTTTTTGTCCTGTTTTCATGTTCATTTTCTTATGTGAACATTTCCAATCACTTTCCATCTACAATGTAAACATTCCAAAACCCTTTCTTCTCTTTTATTTTTTGTACTGGATATGATTGAATATAGAATTTCTTTGACAAGATCCAGTTGCTGGGGGCAGGTTCTTTCCACTGGTTGGACTTTGAGGTTTTCTGGAAAGAAACTCCAATTCCTAATGTTAACTTTGGAACATGTAATTGTGAATGCAGTTTACATAAGACATGATAACGAGGATGTAGCTGACGTTTCAACAAACCACAGCGACCAAAACGGAGGGGGAGGGGGGTGTTATTAAGCTGTAAAATAAAAGAACAGTTTGAATTGTAAGAACGGAGGGGGAGGAGGGTGTTATTAAGCTGTAAAATAAAAGAACAGTATTGAATTGTAAGATATGATAAACGACAAATCCCAGCATGAGCACGAACTCAATATCACATTAAGCAGCCGAGGTTGGCATGGCAATCAAAGGGAGAGAAGAAACAACAATCGTGGAACAGAAAAGAAGTGTAGTTAATACCACTGATTGGCTTGTGTAGACGCACTCTCAGATGAAAATGATTTAATTCAATAAAGTGAGATCCGAAAACAAGAAGGATTAAAATTGTGAAATTTCTCTAAAAGAATGTAATTAGAAGTAAGATTTCCGAAAGTTAGTTACAAAAAAAAACCAACACAAATACCATTTGGAAACATGTGAATATAGAGCACTGCTTTTGAAAATGATGCCAAAAGTGTGCCCTATCAAAATCACACAAATAACAATCCATGCAAACATTCAAAATAAACGCTACAACATTTAAAAGAAAGGGACCATCAACACACACTTATCAGAAAAAATCCTATGTAAAATAGCGAATACGCCAAAAATATATCAAATAGCAGCTTATTATTGAGTAAGGCGGGAGACATGTTAACAGAGCAGAGCTTGAAACCAAGAGAGGTAAAGATCCAAAAGAGTGAGAAGAAACAGAGCGAAGAGACAAAAAACCCTCAGGTAGTTCACTGACTGAATCTATTTCCCGTGAAACTGGGGACAGGGACTATGTCAATAGATCAAAAGCATGGCACAAATCAGAAATACACGATGAAAAATATACAAGAAACTACAAAGACTAATAATGCCAATGAAAAAGATAACAAGGTCACAATCGGGAGTCATATTCATCAAAAGGTATCAAATCAACTTTGTTCCCCAAATTCAGAATAGGGATACAAAACATAATCATAGGGATACAAAACATAACCATTGTTTACAATAATGTCCCCCATGCGTACCAATTCAATTTACAATACCGACATTTCAAAACTGTATTCAATTATTTTCAAACATTTCAATGAGGGCTACAAATTACGCTAAAGGGTTCTAAAAATCGGGGTCACCACTGTCACACACGGCATTTGCATACAGTCACTTACAAAACACAGCATGTTCACGCCATTCGCACGCATCTACTTCATTCATTCGAAGGAGAGACTGAGGAAACAATAATTCATTTTTGTGCTCCCTTTACCAAACAGAACAAAGAATTCCACAACGACATCATCGTCACATATAATACGCATTCTTTGGTCTATTTTTCATGTTAATTTATCATGTAAATATTTCCAACCACTTTTCCACCTACTACGTAGACAACCCAAACTCTTTTCTTCTGTTGTTCTAGTGGTAGAGTACTGGATTATATAGGATAATGAAATTATGTCTTTGTCCAGATCCAGTTGCTGAAGGAAGGTTAATTCTGCTGGTTGGACGCTGACGTTTTCTGAAAAGAAACCCCAAGTCCTAATGTTAACTTTGGAACATGTTATTTTTTGTTGTTGTTGTTTTGTCTTAAGACATTATACAACAAAGCATGGTAACACATCATGTTCAGATTCGTAGCATTCTGTTTCCAGCACATTTCTACATACAGTTTAAAATGCAAAGTGAAATATGTACAAATTACCTTAAAAAAAAAACGATTTGTATTTATCATGTGCACAGGATGTGTGAAGGTGTCGTGTGCACATGTAGTTTTGTGTATATCAAGTCTTAAGATTGAACGTCAGAGGTATTGGGGTATTGAGAGAAAAGAGATCATGTGATTGTACGGCGTCGTTTTGTTGGTAGTGGCCCGGGGTGAGTACTGCTTGGGAGAGCTGCACGCGTAATTTAACTTAGCTAGAAAATTTTATAATCATTTGCTCTACGCCAGCCAGGAGAGTTGCATGGTCTGTTTGTTTACGGCGACTGAAGACCGATGCAAGGCTGATGCATCGTTGAAGTTGTCTGTCTCATGTCGGGCCACGGGTGGAGTGACTGGCTGATGCATCGTTGAGGTTGCCTGTCTCACGCCGGGCCACGGGTGGAGTGACTGAAGGTGGCGGGGGTGCCGGACCTGACCCCAGCCTGGGATGGGTGCCGGACCTGACCCCAGCCTGGGATGGGTGCCGGACCTGACCCCAGCCTGGGATGGGTGACGGACCTGACCCCAGCCTGGGATGGGTGCCGGACCTGACCCAGCCTAGGATGGGTGGCGGACCTCGCCCGCAGTACCCTTCCTCACGGAGGAGGATTCATGTGGATTAAGAATATCTTTGGCGCATTCTTCTGTGTTTTCTGGCGCATTTCCCCGTGTGGATATTTTGTTACTAAGTTGTACATAACACAGAGGGAACAAAACAATTAGAGTCACCGCCTTCCTCTAGTTGTGACAGAATGTATTCACGTGCAAGTGGCGTTGTTCCCCGTCAGCTTGTGACAGAAGATGACACCGCAGCCGTGTCAGCTCCCAATCGCGTGCACGAGGATAGTGTGAACACGTTGCCTTCCACCAGCGGTGTTGATGTGTATTTTGAGAATAGTAGTGAGAATTGTACACAGCAGAGGAAGTGTGCATGCATACGAGAGCGAGAAAGGAATAACGTGTGTGTGGATGGAAATCGTTTGTCATTTTTACATTGGAATAGTCAATGGATTGTTATCGAAGTTTGGTGATCCTAACGTTCTGTCTTATATAACATCGTTTAACATAGTTTGTTTTGTTGAAACCTTCCTTGATTGTTTACAATCTTTTTCTTTTCATACCCATGAAATTTTCTGTAAACCTGCTTTACAATTCACTCATCAAGGAAGACGATCAAGGGAATAATTTGAATTTTCCTAATAATAATGTATATTCTTTTAAGCGGAGACCTTAACAGCAGAACTTCTAATATCGGTCAGGAACACAGGTGCTAATAGCAATGTTTACGTGCTGTTTAAAACATGATTTTTTTTCATATTAAAAGGGAGTCTGAAGACAAAGTATTAAATAGATATGGCAAGTGTTTTACAAAGCATGTGGACAGCTCTAAATTTTTATGCATTTTAAATGGAGTATAAATGGCGACCGCCAAGGTCGTTTCACATACGACACAGGTAATAGTGTTAATGATGATTTTATTGCCTCTGTTGATCTTTATGTATGTGTTATGTCATTATGTTCTATGTATGTACAAGAATGCATTGAGTCCGATCACTTGCCTTAGAATTTAATATGAACTTTTATCAGGACGATAAACCTCATAGGGATCAAGATATTGTGATTGAAAATTGTACGTTTATTGAAAAAAATGTGTCTTTCTGAACAGAATGCTGATTATTTCATGTGCTGATGAACAATGGAGGTACTAAATCTTTATTTGAAGCAGCAAATGACTTCATATGTGGATATTAACTTGGCATTGAATACGTTTAACAACTGTATGAGAAAACAAGCAGAGTGTAAGAAAAACAACGATCAGAATTGATGAAAGAACACGTAACGATGCGTGGCTTGACTTAGAATGTCAAGTGGCTAAAATGTCTAGCAGGAAGCTTCTAAGAATATTTCGCAGAACATTGGATGTCACTGACAGGTCGAATTATTGTAAAATCTCGAAGAGAATATAAGAAGCTATAACAGAAGAAGGATAAAAATAATACAACACTTGTTTATTAAATAATCTTATTAATTCGGTGGAAAAGATACCAATGATTTTAGGGCGTAATATTTATAGGGTGTCATTCAAAGTGTCTTACACACATAATGCGATTTCTGTTAACGAGTGGCATAGACATTTCAAAAACCTACTTGAAAAAGATGTTGACAGCACAACAGAAACAGAAATGATAAATTATTGGAAAGCACAGATGAAATTGGTTTTCTGGATGACCCATTCTCCAAAGAGGAAGTTATAGTAGCTATAAAGAAGTTGAAAAACGGCAAATCTGTTGGTCCAGATGGCTTAATTGGAGAAATGTTTATAAGATGGAGCGATTGTCGTGTTCCTTGTTAAATTTTCAATGCTCGTTTTGACAGAGGAATATTCCCTGAAGGCTGGATGGAATCAATCTTAGTAGCATTGTTTTGAAAAAGAAATATTAATGATCCTGGCAACTACAGAGGAGTGTCACTTTGTGACATGGCAGCAAGCCATATAGTTTTATTATAAACTACAGGTTGCAGATGTGGTAGAACAGTATTAATATCACTGACGAATATCAGGCTGGTTTTAAGAAAGGGACTCTACAGTGGACCACATGTTATACATTATTAGCAATTATACAGAAGCAGTTTTCATTAAATCGTAAATTTCTACGTTGCTTTTATTGATTTTGAGAAGGCCTTTGATTCTATTTCAGGAAACTTCTATGGCCATTTCTCAAAATGGTTTTAAAGGGAAGCGGTTTCAGTGTATAAAAGTATGTATTCTAAGTGAAAGCAAACGTAAGATCTGGCAATGAACTGACAGACTGTATCTTGTGCACTAGGGTGTGAAACAGGGAGATGCCTGTAGTCCTGTATTTCGTTATGAATGACACATGAATGTTTCTGTAAGACCACCATTAGTTCTGATCCTGGCTTTAACTATTTCATATACACTTTGAATAGCTTTGAAACATTTTCCCTTTGATACCATTTTTTGCGGAGTATAGCCAACATGGTTTCTGTCTATGAGATCAAAGGCTTTCCTAAAAATCAATGAAAGTGCATATAATTTTGTTTTGTTAGTTGAAAAATTGCTTCTGAACTGGTGCAAGTAGAGTAAATATGTGAACGACTGTACAGTATTTTTTTCTAACCCTGCCTGGTTTCACTTAACAATTATTGTCCTCTACCAATTTGTCCATCAATCCCCTCTTAAGTATGAATGTGTACATTTTCCTGCTGATATTCAACAGCAAAATACCCCTGTAGTTTGTCAGGGAATTAAGTGTCCCCTTTTTATGTAAAGGCCGAATAATTGATTCTGACCAATTTTGGGGAATATACATGATTCAAAAGTTTGTTGAAGGGCTTAGTCAGGACCAAAATGACCTGAGGAGAATGAGTTTTTATAAAACTCACTGCTGAAGCTGATGCTTTTCCATTCTTAGTGCTTTCATGCATTATTACTTCCAGTTCTGATATTTCTAAATCTAAAGAGGAACAATCTTGTTTCACAAACAGTTAGAGATTGAGTACTGGAAACTTCGTTAGAAAATGAACTATTACTATTTAGTGTATCAATCTGTATTGATACATACTTTTTCAAAGTGGTCATACCAATCCTCACTTGAAATCGTGCGGGTTGTTAATATACTGATAATAGTCTTTTTATGGCACCCCAAAATGTTTTAGGATCAGTACTATTGCATTCAATCGTTTCAAGAACATTTTGTTTATCTTCTGTTTACTTTTTGTAAATAATTTGTAATCCTTTCTCATAGTGGCCTATTCGCCCTTACGTCCGTTGCATCTTATGTATCCACACATTTATTCAAATTTCTCAGGGACTGACGAAATGCTGTTCGTTTATCCCTGCATTTCTTATCGAACCAAGTATTATAACTACTTGTTTTCCCCAATACTATCTTTTTCTTCATACACTGCCCAACATCAGCAATACCTGTTATTTTTTTTTCTACAGCTGCATTGATATCAATGTTAATCAATTCAGCTGCTTGTGTGAAAATTAATGAACTTTGTTTTGATAACAATGCTTGCCTATATTCATTCTCAAGCTCTTGATTCCAAACATACTTTTGAATAATAGTTTTTTTCGCATTTTTCACAAGTTTTTACCAGCTGCTTTGAACATTAAGGGTTAGTTTCACGGGCAATGTTTGGATTCAATTCTTGAGATAACTTGTAAACATGAAGCATAATCTAAGATAAACCGAGAAATAAAGAAATAATCGATCACACTTGATTCATTGTGAGCAATGTAGTATATGCCCCATACGGTCTCCTGGTAACAGACCATTCAATATAACAAGAGAGAATTGTTCGCATAAACAAAATTAGACGACGACCGAAGTCATTTGTTTGAAGAGTCCTTTGATTCCTTTTCAGGCAGTAAATTTTTGTCATCCTTATCATCATCATCAACATCATATGGCAAATATGCAAAGAGAGCTCTTTTTGCGTTTGCATCAGCAGTCCTAGCATTGAAATCACCCATAAGCATAAGGGGACATTCCCCAATCATTCAATTAAATCAAAATACAAGGTAAT
>JAFLJL010019308.1:11436-21647 GCA_018398815.1 Conus ventricosus
CCTTTCTCTGCTTCCACTCCCTGTTTCCTCTCCTCCATGACCTTGTTTTTTCACTCTTTTCCTAGGAGGTGTTTTAATACTAAAGCCCCCTCCTCCTTCCGGGCCCACACGTTGTTCTCCTTTTTTAGGAGGGAAACAAAGGACTCCCTCGGGCCATGCCTGTCCCGCTGTTCTCAAGCCCCTATTCACAAGTACCCGAATTCTCCACTCGCTTACATTCCACACACATCAGCATTTACACACACCCCTACCTAATTGATTAGCAAACACACACTTAGCCCCAGATGGACATCGAAAAATTCCCGCCGACTTCGGTGGTCATTTAACACAGTAATTATCTTAAGGAGGGTTACTAAAAACTCCACAACGCATCCCCGGGCCTGACAATAGAACCAACACAGTGACCCCGGCAATACCATCTGAACAAATCCAAGGCCCCCTGCTCTTCACTGACTGTTTACACAAGAACCTCAGCTGACCGAGCATTTAGCGGCCCACTTGGGACCGGGGTCGTAGTGGTTACTTTTCCTTCCCCCTTTCGCCACGGGCAGGTCCGAACCTCTCCAGTGTTGTTTGTCATCTGACCACTCCGGGCCCTCCTTCACACAGTTCGGCCGTGTGCGGGGGGTAAGGTACCCTGGTTAATTTGGTCAATTACCTATTGTATACCACGTACAATGTCCCTTTGTCTCCAAGCGTCTAATCCCTTTTTGTGAGAGTTTCACGCTCCTTGACAACTTGATGTTTATGAATTGATTGGGGAATGTCCCCTTATGCTTATGGGTGATTTCAATGCTAGGACTGCTGATGAAAACGCAAAAAGGCTCTCTTTGCCATATTTGCCATATGATGTTGATGATGATGATAAGGATGACAAAAATTTACTGCCTGAAAAGGAATCGAAGGACTCTCAACAAATGACTTCGGTGGGTCGTCTACTTTTGTTATGCGAACAATTCTCTCTGTTATATTGAATGGTCTTTTTACCAGGGGGACCGTTATGGGGCATATACATACATTGCTCACAATGAATCAAGTGTGATCGATTATTTCTTTATTTCTCGGTTTATCTTAGATTTGCTTCTGTTTACAAGTTATCTCAAGAATTGAATCCAAACATATGCCCGTGAAACTAACCCTTAACTTCAAAAGCAGCTGGTAAAAACTTGTGAAAAATGCGAAAAAAACTATTATTCAAAGTATGTTTGGAATCAAGACTTGAGAATGATTATAGGCAAGCATTGTTATCAAACAAAGTTCTTAATTTTCACAAAAGCAGCTGAAATTGATTAACAATTGATATCAATGCGCTGTAGAAAAAAAAATTTAAAAGGTTTTGCTGATGTTGGGCAGTGTAGAAGAAAAAGTAGTATTGGGGAAAACAAGTGTTATAATACTTGGTTCGATAAGAAATGCGGGGATAACGAACAGCATTTCGTCAGTCCCTGAGAAATTTGAATAAATTGTGGATACATAAGAGCAACGGACGTAGGGCGAATAGGCCACTATGAGAAAGGATTACAAATTATTTACAAAAAGTAAACAGAAGATAAACAAAATGTTCTTGAAACGATTGAATGCAATAGTACTGATCCTAAAACATTTTGGGGTGCCATAAAAAGACGTATTATAGTATATTAACAACCCGCACGATTCAAGTGAGATTGGTATGACCACTTTGAAAAAGTATGTATCAATACAGATTGATACACTAAATAGTAATAGTTCATTTTCTAACGAAGTTTCCGTACTCAACTTAACTGTTTGTGAAACAGAATTTTTTCCTCTTTAGATTTAGAAATATCAGAACTGGAAGTATATAATGCCATGAAAGCACTAAAGAATGAAAAGCATCACTTCAGCAGTGAGTTTTATAAAAACTCTTTCCTCAGGTCATTTTGGTCCTGACTAAGCCCTTCAACAACTTTTAAAATCATTAATTCCCCAAAATTGTAAAGAATAAATTATCGGCTTACATAAAATAGGGACTTAATTCCCTGACAACTACAGGGGTATTTTGTGTTGAATATAAAGCAGGAAAAGTACCATCATACTTAAGAGTTGACAAATTGGTAGAGGACAATAAATTGTTAAGTGAAACCACAGGCGGGTTTAGAAAAAAAAGTCAGTCGTTCAATATTTACTCTCTTGCACAGTCAGAAGCATTTTTCAACTAACAAAACAAAATTATATGCAGCTTTACATTGATTTTAGGAAAGCCTTTGATCTCATAGCAGAAACCATGTTGGGTTATACTCCGCAAAAAATGGTATCAAAGGGAAAATGTTCAAGCTATTCAAAGGTATATGAAATAGTTTAAGCCAGGATCAAAAACTAATGGTGGTCTTTCGAAACATACATTGTCATTCATAACGAAATACAGGACTACAGGCATCTCCCGTTTCACACCCTATGTGCACAAGATTACAGTCTGTCAGTTCTTGCCATATCTTACTTTTGCTTTCACATAAAATACTACTTTTTATAACGGGAACAGCTTCCCTTTAAAACCATTTTGAAAATTGGCCATAAAGTTTCCTGAAATAGAATCAAAGGCCTTCTCAAAATCAATAAAAGCAACGTAGAATTTACGTTTTAAATGAAAACTCTTCTGTATAATTGCTAATTATTTTAAAATGTGGTCCTGTAGAGTACCCTTTCTTTAAAACCAGCCTGTATTGCCCAGTGATATTATACTTTCTACCCACATCTGCAAACCTGTAGTTTTTAAAAAACTTATGGCTTGCTGCATGTCACAGTGACACTCCTCTGTAGTTGCTGGATCTTAATTTTCTTTTTCAAAAAATGCTACTAAATGTTTTCCATCCAGCCTTCAGGGAAAATTTTCCTCTGTCAAAACAGCATTGAAAATTTAACAAGGAACACGACAATCGCTCCAATTTATAAACATTTCTCCAATTAAGCCACTTGGACCAACAGATTTGCCGTTTTTCAACTTCTTTATAGCTACTATAACTTCCTCTTTGGAGATTGGGTCATCCAGAAACCAATTTCATCTGTGTTTTCCCAAAATAATTTATCATTTCTGTTTCTGTTGTGCTGTCAACATCTTTTTAAAGTAGGTTTTTTGAAATGTCTATGCCACTCGTTAAACAGAATCGCATTAGTGGTAAGACACTTTGAATGACACCCTATAAACATTACGCCTAAAATCATTGGTATCTTTTCACCGAATTAATAAGATTATTTAATAAACAAGTGTTGTATTCTTTTTTCTTCTTCAGTTATAGCTTCTTATATTCTCTTCGAGATTTACAATAATTCAAACCTGTCAGTGACATCCAATGTTCTGCGAAATATTCTTAGAAGCTTCTTGCTAGACATTTTTTACCCACTTGACTTTCCCTAGGTCAAGCCACGCATCGTTACGTGTTCTTTCATCAATTCTGATCGTGTTTTTCTTACACTCTGCTTGTTTTCTCATACAGTTGTTAAACGTATTCAATGCCAGGTTAATATCCACATCTATGAGGTCATTTGCTGCTTCAAATAAAGATTTAGTAAACCTCCATTGTCATCGCGCATGAAATATATCAGCTAGAAAGACCATTTTTCAATAAACGTACAATTTTCATCACATTTTCTTTATCCCTATGAGGGTTTTTCGTCCTGATAAAGTCATATTAAATTCTAAAGGGAAGTGATCGGACTCAATGCGTTCTTGTACATACATAGAACATAATGACATAACACATACATAAAGATCAACAGAGGCAATTAAAATCATCATTAACATATACTCCATTTAAAATGCATACAAATTTAGAGCGACTGTCCACAAAGCTTTGTAAACATTTACCATATCTATTTAATACTTTGTCTTCAGATCCTTTTTAATAAGAAAAGAATTTTATTTTTTAACATGCACTGTAAACATTTTCTATTAGCACCTGTGTCCTGACCGATATTAGAAGTTCTGCTGTTAAGGTCTCCGCTTAAAAGAATATACATTATTATAGGAAATTCAAAGACCTTGTCTGTGAGAATATGTTCTAGTGCACGTAACCATTAATCAACATTTAAAATACGAGTAGCACAGTGAATGTTCCGGGGGGTACATATGTACAACATTTCAAGACATCTTTAGTCAAATTAAAATAGACTTCTAGAAAAATTTAAAAAACATAAATAACATTGTTGGGGAAACAACATCAATTGCTTTTGCATATTGCAAAAGTTCTTTTTCATGAGACAAATTATTCCCTTGACGTCTTCCTTGATGAGTGAATTGTAAAGCAGGTTTTTCAGAAATTTCATGGGTATGAAAAGAAAAAGATTGTAAACAATCAAGGAAGGTTTTTAACAAAACAAACTATGTTAAAAGATGTTATATAAGAGAGAACATTAGGATCACCAAACTTCGATAACAATCCATTGACATTTTCCCAAAGTAAAAATGACAAACGATTTCCATCCACAACACGTTATTCCTTTCTCGCTCTCGTATGCATGCACACTTCCCCTACTGTGTACAATTCTCACTACTATTCCAAAATACACATCAACACCGCTGGTGGAAGGCAACGTGTTCATACTATCCTCGTGCACGCGATTGGGAGCTGACACGGCTGCGGTGTCATCTTCTGTCACAAGCTGACGGGGAACAACGCCGCTTGCACGTGAAAACATCTGTCACAACTAGAGGAAAGGGGGTGACTCTGATTGTTTTGTTCCCCCTGTGTTATGTACAACTTTTAACAAAATATCCACACGGGGAAAAGCGCCAGAATCATTCTTCATCAACACAGAAGAAGCGCCAAAGATATTCTTAATCCACATGAATCTCCCCGTGAGGAAGGGTAAAAGCGGGCGAGGTCCGCCACCCATCTAGCTGGGGTCAGGTCCGGCACCCATCCTAGGTGGGGTCAGGCCGGCACCCATCCCAGGCTGGGGTCAGGTCCGGCACCCATCCCAGGCTGGGGTCAGGTCCGGCACCCATTTCCCCGGTGGGGGCAGGTCCGGCACCCATCCCAGGCTGGGTCAGGTCCGGCACCAATCCCAGGCTGGGGTCAGGTCCGGCACCCCCGCCACCTTCAGTCACTCCACCCGTGGCCCGGCGTGAGACAGGCAACCTCAACGATGCATCAGCCAGTCACTCCACCCGTGGCCCGAAAATGGACGACAACTTCAACGATGCATCAGCCCGGGATCGGTCTTCAGTCGCCGTAAACAAAAAAGACATGCAACTCTCCTGGTGGCGTAAAAGCAAATGATTATAAATTTCTAGCTAAGTTAAATTACGCGTGCAGCTCTCCAAGCAGTACTCACCCGGGCCACTACCAAAAAAACGACGCCGTACAATCACATGATCTCTTTTCCCTCAGACCCCAATACCTCTGACGTTCAATCTTAAGGGCTTGATATACACAAAACTACATGTGCACACGACACCTTCACACATCCTGTGCACATGATAAATACAAATCGTTTTTTTTTAATTTTTTTTAGGTAATTTGTCATATTTCACTTTGCATTTTAAAACTGTATGTAGAAATGTGCTGGGAAAAAGAATGCTACGAATCTGAACATGTTTTTTACCATGTTTGTTGTAAATTCTTAAGAAAAAATCTACAACAAAAAATAACATTTCCAAAGTTTAAAATTAGGACTTGGGTTTTCTTTTCAGAAAAAACGTAGCGTCCAACCAGCAGAATAACCTTCCTTCACAACGGACTGGACAAAGACATAATTAAATTTTCCAATAATAATCCAGTAACTCTAACCAGTAGAACCCAAAAGGAAAAAGGTTTGGGTGTCTAAGAGTAGGTGGAATTGGTTGGAAAATTAACTGATAAATTAAACAGAAATAGACCAAAAATGCCTATATAGTATGATTATGTCGGGTTGTGGAATTTTTGTTGTGTTTGGTAAAGGAGCACAAAAAATGAAATTTATTCCTCAGTCCTCCCCCTTTGAATGAATGAAGTAGAAAACGTGCGAATTGGCTGAACAGCTGTGTTTGTAAGGACGTATCAAATGCCGTTGTGTACAGTGGGAACCCCGTTTTTTTTAGACCTTTAGCGTAATTTTTAGCCCTCATTGAAAGTTGAAAAAATTGAATTACAGTTTTGAAATGTCGGTATTGTAATTTGAAATTGGTACGCATGGGGACATTATTTTAAAAAATTGATATGTTTTGATCCCTAGATTATGTTTTGTATCCCTATTCTGAATTGGGAAACAAAGTGAATTTGATAAACCCTTTTATGAATATGACTCCCGAATGAGACCTTGTTATCTTTTTTCATTGGTATTGTTTTGTGTTTCTTGTATTTTTTTTCATCGGCTTCTGAATGAGTCTATCTTTGATTATTGACATAGTCCCTTCCCCTTTCACGGGAAATAGATTCAGATGAACTACCTGAGGGTTTTTTGTCCTTCGTTCCTGTTTCTTTCCCTCTTTTGGATCTTTACCTCTTTGGTTTCAAGCTCTGCTCTGTTAAAATGTCTCCCCCTACTCAATAATAAGCTGCTATTTGATTTTAAATTTTTGGCGATTCGCTTCTTTAACATAGGATTTTTTTCTGATAAGTGGTTTTGTTATGGTCCCTTCTTTTAAATGTTGTAGCGTTTAATTTTGAATGTTTGCAAGGATTGTTATTTTGTTTGATTTAATAGGGCACACTTTTGGCATCATTTTCAAAGCATGCTCTATATTCACATACGGCAAATGAACAAATCCGTTACTGGGAAAAACCCCACAAAAAAAGCAGAAGAGGGACACAAAACAAAGTGTGAGTACGACGATTTATTTGCACGACACAAAACAGGACAAGAAATTTTCGGCAAAATGCCTTCCCAGCGACAAACAAAAAAGTACAGACATAAACATGCACAATACTTCCCTTGTGAAGTCCAAAGTGGTAAGGAAATAGACAGAGGGACAGGGAAGGGAAGGGTGGTAGAGTTCAAGGAATAGGCACAGGAAAAAAAAGGGTAGAGAAAAGTGAGGAGGGGAAAAGGAGAAAGGGGGGGAGAGAGAGAGAGGGGGGGGAAAGAGGGAAGACAGAAAAGAGTGGAAAGGAGAGGAAGAGTGGAGAATAAGAGAGAAGAAGGGGGAAGGACAGTGGAAATGGAGGGGGAGGGAGTGAAAGGTATGTGGGGGTGTTGCAAAGATTGAAATGGGAAAAAGAGAAAGCACAATAAATAAGATACAATATACTCGAAAAAGCAGTTTAAATGACAGACAAGGGTGGGTGGGAGGGGGAAATGACGACGGGAAGAGACAGAGAGAGAATGGGAGAAGAGGTGAGAGCGGAGAGTGTGAGAGAGAAGAGGAGCGGAGGAGAGTGAGTGGAGGGGTGGTGTGATGGTTTGTAGTGGGTGTGTTGCATATGAATGAAATGAACAAGAGAAGCACAATAATTAAGTTACAATAAACTCGAAAATGATTTTAAATGGACAGGCGGGGGTGGGGGGGGGGGGGGGGGAGAACGAGAGGGGGTCGCCGCCTAATAGCATCGACCAAGTCTGACCCAAGGGTAGGTTGCCCTACCCACTGCACCAAGGGGTGAGAGGGGAAAACGGGAGGACCCCGTGAAAAACACCACTAGACAGACGCTGCTAAGAGCTGCAAGGTCCACTCCCCCCCCCCCCCCCCCCCGCACACACAACACACACACACAAACACAACACAATAAAAAAAATAAACCTTGCCCGTGGCAAAAACCACACGCACACACCTCACACACACACACACATACAATCAAGTGCGCACGCGCATGAACAAAACACGTTACGCACTCATATTACACGCCATTAAGTGCACAATTGGGCGGGGGGGGGGGGGGGGGGGGGGGTAAAGGGGATAAATGGGTCACTTAAAGGCTCGTCCAACCGAGCTTGCGTTTTCCCTAGGGGTCAAACGTAAAGGGCAACCGGGGAAAGGGAAGGCCACTGTGACGCGCTTTTCCAAGTGAGCTTGGTTTCCTCAGAGGCCAAAAGCTGAGGCGAACAGGGAAGGGCGAAGGCCACTGTGACGCGCTTTTTTCCAAGTGGTTGCGTTTCTAGAGGGTAAAACAGCTGCGGGCAACGGGAAGGCAAGGCCCTGGATCGGTTTGGAAGAGCGCGTACAGGGCCCTTGCTTCCTGGTTGTGCCTCAGTGTTTGCCTTGAGGGAAAGCTGAAAGCTCGGTTGGACAGAGCGCGTCCAGTGCCCCATTTTTCCCCATGTTCCCCCCCCCCCCACCCCCCCCCCCCCCCAAATGTGTGACTTATTGGGTGTATATGAGTGCGTAGTGTTTGTTATGCGGCGCGATTTAAATGTTGTGGTGTGTGTTGTGTGTGTGTGGTGTGGTTTTGCCACGGGGGGTTTTTTTTTTTTTTGTGTGTGTGTGTGTGTGTGTGTGTTGTGTCGGGGGGGGGGGGGGGGGGTGAGTTTTGCAGTTTAGTGCGTTGGTAGGGGTTTTTTGGGGTTCTCCGTTTTCTTCCCCCCTTGGTGTTGGGTGGGAAACCCTCCCTTGGGTCAGATTTGGGCGGTGTTTGGGGTGACCCCCCCCCCCCCCCCCCCCCCCCCTTGTCTTTTAAAATGCTTTTTCGATTTTATTGACTTATTTATTGTGTTTTCTTTGTTATTTATAATAGCAACAACCATACATCCATAAACCCCCTCCCCCCCTAAACCCCTTTCTTCTCTCTTCACTCCTTTTTATTCCATTTCCTCTGTCTCCCCCCGTTTTTTCCCTCCCCCCTTGTCTTCATTTAAAATGCTTTTTCGGTTATTGTTTTATTTATTTTGCTTTTCTTGTTATTTTATTTTTTTCAAAAAAACCAAATAATCCCCCCCTCCCCCCTCATGTTTCCCCCCCTTTCTCTTCTATTTACTTTTTCCCCCCCCCTTTCCTCTCTTGTTTCCTTTTCCCCCCCCCCCCCCCCCCCCCCCCCCCTCCCCTTTTCCTTTTCCTCTCTCACTTTATTACCCCCTTTCCCTTTTGGCCTATTCTTTAACTCTAACCCCCCCTTTGTCCCCCTTTTCTATTCCCCCATTTGACTTCAAAGGGGAGATTGTGATGTTTTGTCTGTATTTTTTTGTTTGTCGCGAGGGGCATTTTGCCCAAAAATTTTTGTCCCGTTTTGTTTTGTGCAAAATCGTATTATTACATTTTTTTTGGTGCTTTGTCTATATTACATGTTTCAAATGGTATTTGTTTGGTTTTTTTTTTAAATAACTTTGGAAAAATTAAATTTAATTCATTCTTTTAGAAAATTTCACAAAGTTAATCCTTTTGTTTTTGGATTACTTTATTGAATTAAATATTTTATCTGAGGTGCGTTACACAAACAATCGTGGTAAAAAAATTCTTTTTGTTCCCGTTTTTTGTTTTTTCTCCCCTTTATTGCACAACTCGGTGCTTAATGTGTATTCTTCGTGTTCTGTGGGATTTGTCGTTTATTATCTTTAAAACAATATGTTCTTTTATTTTACAGTTTAAAAAAACCCCCCTTTCCCCCCCCTTTTTCAATTCAAATGTTTTTTTATTTTACAGTTAATAACACCCCCCCCTGTTTTGGTGCTGTGGTTTGTTGAAACGTAGTACATCCTGTTTATGTCTTATGTAAATGCATTAAAATTACTGTTCAAATTAAATTTGGAATTGGGGTTTTTTCAGAAAACTAAATAAAAGTGGAAAAAATGCCGATGGTTTGTCAAAAAATTTATTTCAAAATACGAAAGAGAAGAAAAGGGTTTTGGAATGTTAACATTGGAGAAAAGTGATTTGGAAAGTTCACTAAGAAATGAAATGAAAAAGGACAAAAAATGCAGATATGCGTGATGCTGATGTTTTTGTGATATTTTGTTATGGAAAACACTAAAAAAGGAATTTTCTTTTCTTTTTGAGAAATAATGCGGCCATGGAGGAAATTTTTTTTAATTTGGCTATTCAAAAAAGGGTGGGTGCCCCTTGCCTTTTTAAAGAAAAATGAAACATTGTTTTCCTTTTTGGATTTTTATTGGATAAGTTTTTTTCACTAGTATTTTATTGAATAAGTTTTTACAGATTAACGTTCAAAATCGTCCCAAATTTTCTTCAAAAGTCAATTTTTGAATTTGATTTTTAAATCTAAAATTTTCACTTTTGAACCGCGCGCACGCAGCACTGCACGCACAGACTGCACGAAATAAAGCAACACACACACAACACAAACACAAACAAAAAACAACAACCCACAGACGACGCCGCACGCAGCACG
>JAFLJL010019308.1:22647-32647 GCA_018398815.1 Conus ventricosus
GTGTGTGTGTGGTTGTGTGTGTGTGTGTGAGTGTGATGTGGAGTGTGTGTTTGTGTGCGTGAGTGAGTGAGTGAGCGTGTGTGTGTGTGTGTGTGTGTGTGTGTGTGTGTTCGTGCGTGCCCGCCTCTCTGTCTGTCTGTCTGTCTGTTCTAAGGGCAACTTAACCTTAACGGGCTTACTGCGAAGTAATCGATAGCCTAGTGCACCCACCGTGTATATGGGCGCGTTCAGTAACTGCTTAGTTTTCCCTACGTTACTCTATGGGGATGTGTTCAGTCCCGATACTTTCCTCTATGAAAAGTTTAGTAAATTAGTATTGAAAACGGATAACCCTACACAGTATATTTGTTTGTAGGGTCGTTATTTTTTGGTTACTTGTCAGAGAACAGGAATAGGCGGCTTTAGGCCACTTTCGCCCAAAAACGTGGTGGAGTAGCAAGTGAGTCAGAAGCGGCATATTACTGTTCTCTCATCATCACTTTCTTTACCCGTCTTTTTCATTTCTTTTTTCATGATCACTTGCTGATCTCTTTTTGCAATGCATCTTTTTTTCTATTTGCGCGTTCACTTTTCTTATTCCACCACACATTTGTAGTGTGTGTGTGTGTGTGTGTGTGTGTGTGTGTGTGTGTGTGTGTGTGTGTGTGTGTGTGTGGTGTGTGTGTGTGTGTGTGTGTGTGTGTGTGTGTGTGTGTGTGTGTGTGTGTGTGTTTGTGCGTGCGTGCGTGCGTGCGTGCGTGCGTGCGTGCGTGCGTGGTGCACGCGCGCACGCGCGCGTGCGTGCGTCCGTGTGTGTGTGTGTGTGTGTGTGTGTGTGTGTGTGTGTGTGTGTGTGTGTGTGTGTGTGTGTGTGTGTGTGTGTGTGTGTGTGTGTGTGTGTGTGTGTGTGTGTGTGTGGTGTGTGTGTGTGTGTGTGTGTGTGTTTTAGATTCTGTGCTTTTTACTTTGGGGATCGATTTATCTGCTGCTGTTACAATAAATTTACAGAATTTATCATACTGATCGTCTATATTTTCTTCAGCAAAATAATCTAAATCTATATTTTAAGGGTGTGTTTGAAAAGTGACCAATCTGCACACTTGTAATTATACTTTGGGATAACATCGACTGTGTTTGCGTCTTCTTCTGCTATGTTATTTAAAGAAGGGGGCTTCTCTTCTGAGGACTCTCTGCTGCCACGCTCTCCACGAGTTTCTTTCTACTGATGCATGGGTAAACCATTGACTTCCGGGAATAGGCCGGAGGACGTCCGGGAAAGACCGGAGGACACTGGGAAAACCAGAACCAAGGCTCTGTGGGCTGGCTCCCCACTTTGCCTTAAACATGTGGCTACTAAAATAAAAGGAAAAGATGCTCCCAGGATTCACCGAAAGGGGGAGAGAATGATGAATCCATCGGTGCTCAACCAATCACGACTGCAAATCCCAAACGACTATGAACATGGACCAAATGGAATATCCATGTGTCTGTGGAAAGCGTTTCGCTACCACCCGTGGCATGAAGATCCACAGGACAAAGATGGGATGTGTGAAGACTCATCTGAATGAGCAGCAGCGCACTGCATCAGCAGATAAGACGTCGGAAGACCAAGGCCAGGATTTAAACCACAGTGCCAAGGACATCCACGCTGTTGGTTCGGATGAGGAATTTGCACAGGCCCTCGATGCCAGGCGCCTGAAAACTCAACCTGCCACGAACAAACGAAACTGAAGATTGGGAGAAACTGGAATGCAAAAATCGTCCCAAAGACTCGATGCACTGATAGGAAAGCACCCTGGAACACAACCTAGCCACATATGGGGGCATTGTGTATGCCACATGTAGAGACGCCTATGGAGTAAAACTACCCAAAGAGAAAACACCTCCAAAGAAATCCAGACGCCAAGAAAAGATGGACAAGATCAGAGTCCAAAAGAACAACCTCAAGAAGCATATGAAGACCGCACTGCCAGCTGAAAAACAAGGCTTGGAAAAACTGTGGGAAGACCTGAAAGAAAAACACAGCGCCCTCAGCAAAGCGGAATCTGCGAGGAAGAGGAAGAGCAAAAAGAAGAAGACACAAGAGCGCTTCTTCAGAGACCCCTTCCAGTTTGCTAGAACACTGTTTGAGCAGCCAAAATCTGGGACGCTAAGTGTGGACAAAGGAGTTCTTGAACAGCATCTGAGGAAAACATACTCTGACCACAGAGCAAAGCACCACTCGACATTCAAGGGCTGGTGTGGCCAACCAACCCTGAGGAACAGTTCAATGGCAAGCCTCCAACGTTGACGGAAATCAAGAAGGTGGTCGACAAAGCCAGAGCCAAATCTCACCAGGGCCAAACGGAATACCTTACCAGCTTTACAAGAAATGTCCCAAGGTGCTGGAGTGGCTCCACAGGCTGCTGCGATCGGCTTGGAGAAACCAGAAGATCAGTGGCCAGTGGATGACGGCAGATGTGTGTACATCCCCAGGAGCAAAACTCAAGTGACATCACCAGTTCAGGCCAATATCACTACTGAACGTCGAAGGGAAAATCTTCTTCTCTGTCATGGCAGCAAGGCTGACCAAGTACCTGATGGAAAACAAGTACTTGGATGTGTCCAGTCCAGAAAGGTGGCATCCCAGGCGTGGCTGGCTGTGTAGAACACGCCACAATGATCTGGGACGCAATCCAAAAAGCAAAAACAGAAAAGAGAGACCTGGACGTAGTGTGGCTTGATCTGGCAAACGCATGGATCTGTGCCCCATGAGATGATACAGTTGGCTCTTGAGATGTACCATGTGCCAAAGAACATCCGCGATATGCTCAAGAAGTACTTTCAATGGCTTCTCAATGCGGTTCTCTACCAAGGAGTACACAACTGATTGGATCAACTTGGAAGTGGGCATTGCAATGGGCTGTGCAATTTCCCCGATACTGTTCGTGCTGGCAATGGAACTCATCTTGAAAGCAGCAACAAACAACGCGAGACAAACAGACCTTGGCGATGGATACAAGATGCCTCCTCTCAAGGCCTTCATGGATGACACTAACAGTGATTTCATCCAGAGAAGACGAGACACGTCATGTGCTGGAGAGGCTGGACGACATAGTTGCCTCATCCAGAATGAAGTTCAAGCCAAAGAAATCACGGAGTCTCTCACTGAGGAAAGGAAAAGTGGCCGAATCTGTGGTCTTCAGTGTTGCCAACCAGGCCATTCCAACAGTCACGGAAGAACCATCAAGAGCCTTGGAAGATGTATGATGATACGCTGAAAGACACACAAAGAGCAAAACAAACCAAGCAGATGGCGGAAGAAGGCTTGGAGACCATTGACCAGTGTGGGCTCCCTGGCAAATACAAGGTCTGGTGTCTGCAGTTCATGCTGATACCAAAGCTCCTATGGCCTCTGATGATATACGACATCTGCACCAGCACAGTGGAGGCAATGGAAGCCAAAATCAACAAGTTCACAAGGAAATGGCTTGGTGTCCCACCCGTCTGACTGACATCGCGCTGTACTGTCGCCAAGCAAAGCTCAAACTACCACTGAAATCCATCCTGGAGGAATACAAAGCAGGGAAGATCAGACTTCAAAGCATGCTGGAGGACTCAGGAGACAAGGTGTAGAAGCAATCAAGCCCCAGCTGAAGACAGGCAGAAAATGGAAAGTTCAAGAGGCGATGGATTCTGCAAAAAAGTCTCAAGATCAGAGAAATACCAGGACACACAACAGACCAACAGACAAGGACTGGGGTGACCAAAACTGAATGGTGGTCAAAGGCCAAAGGAAAAGCCAAAAGAGACATGATGATTCAGGAGATGAGAAAAGAAGAAGACCAAAAAAGACTCCAAAAAGCATCCAGCAGAGCCAGCAAGGGCAATGGACAACGTGGGAGAATGCACTCCAAAGAAGTCTAACTTGGAATGACATTTGGCACATGGCCCCTCTCAGGATCAGCTTCATTCTCAGATCTGCATTATGACCTTCTGCCCTCAAATGCAAACCTGGTGAAGTGGGGGAAAACAGACGATCCTGCATGCCCCATCTGCCATGAAAAGCAAACAGTGGAGCATGTTCTAAGCTCATGTAAAGTAGCCCTGGCTCAAGGAAGGTACACATGGAGGCACAACCAAGTGCTCAAAGAGATTGTACAAGTAGTCTGGGCTAGTACCAACACCACAAAAGGGACATCAGGACTCCAAAAGCACCCGCAACATTCTTCACTGCAGGAGGCAGCAAATCATGGCCAAGAACAACAGTGCCACTCGAAACATGCAGCAGAGTCTGCTGGATGGGGCAGATGACTGGGAGTGCACTGCAGGCCTCCCAGAATGGAAGAGTCACCCAGAGATCATCAGCAAGAGTGGCATGAGACCAGACATAGTAGTCCACTCTAAGTCAACCAAGCAGCTGATCATGATCGAGCTCACGGTGCCATATGAGAACAGAATGGAGGCAGCTCAAATCTACAAGACTGAAAAGTATACTGATCTGGCAAACAACCCTGAGGAGAGAAGGCTATCAGGTCAAAGTCCTCACTGCAGAAATTGGAGCTAGGGGATTTGTAGGAACGTCTGCATACAGTCTCATGAAACAGCTCTCAGTTTGGCGGGGAAAGGGAAAAAAAAACCCAAAGGGGCCCTGAAAGCAATGGCGGGAACGGCAGAGAGGTGTTAAAAGCGGGAAATCTTCAAGGCGGAAAAAAAAGTGAACTTAATAAGGCTTAATTTCCCAAAAAAAAATCGGGTTGCCCCTTTTCCCTCAGGGGTTAAAGCGCGAGTTTTAATTAAAAAATGAGCATGCCCCAGAGGGTAAATGGGTTCGAATCCCAGACATGGCTCCCCCGAGGGGGAAAAAAAAGGGGCAGCAGGGGGAAAAACCCGGGTCATGAACCGGGGGGGGCCCAAACCCCCCAAAGATTTGTCAGGGGGTTTAAGGGGCCGAAACACTTGCTTAAAGGGGGGCTTCTCTTCTGGGGGATTTCTTTTGCTGCCACGTTCTCCACAAATTTTCCCTTTTCTATTTAAAGATTTTAAAGACGGAAAGATGACCCGGATCCTGAGAGCCCATCTCCCTTTTTCCCAAAAACTGCGTTGACTACCAAGGATGGGATGCAAACCCCGTTAAATGGGATGGCTGAGGGAAAAAAAGGTTAGATATATCTTTGGGAAAAACGGGTTTTTATTTTTCCCTTATTTTAGTATGTAAAGAACAGAACCCGCAATGCTATCTAACAAAAGATTACTAGAAATATAGGAACAACTCCTGTCCCAGAAAGGGACCTGTGCATCAAAATCACCCCTGTAACCTACTAATCCGTTTGATCTTGGAACCCTTTCAACCATTCACTGTTCATATTGTCGGGACCTTTCGGAAGATAAAATTGATAGCACTTGACTGGTCTTTTCCAGAACAGCTATATAATCTGAAGATATGCATACCTTTGGGTGTCTAGGCATATATATGACATATACATGCACAACCGCAAACAATTTTTTTTTCAACCTCAAAAATCTTTTTGAAAAACAAGGGTAGGGTAGTGCTGAAGACCACAAACAAGCTATGTACCCTATCACAGCGGCCGGCATGTTGCAAAAAAAATGTGGCGACTCCATCACCTCAGTCCTTGATGTTCAGTCTATGGGGAGTGAGCGTCCCTAGCCTAGAGATCAGAGATGATTCAAGGAATTTACGGTGTATGGCATCTGAGTGGTTTTGGTGAACAGCAGAGACTGACATATGGAACACGTTATGTCCAGGGCTATTGAAATGTGTACCTATGGGGGAGTCCTTATTCAGGTTGACAGCCTGGAGGTGTTCCCTGAAATTATCATCCTGGGTCCGGTAGGTCTCACCACAGTAGAGTTTGGAACAGAGGTTGCATGAAAGAATGTACACAAGGTTGGAAGATCGGCAAGTGAAGGGGGATCTGATGGTGAAACTTTTGCCTGATGGGCCCCTGAAGGTGTAGTGGTTGTATTTTAAAAGGGGCAGGTTTTGCATCTGGGTTCATTGCAGCGGTGGTTTCCTGGTGGAGAGCTGCTCGGTGAGTCTTTGTAAGTGGCTCGTACTAGATGATCCCTGAGGTTGGTGTCACGCAGGTATGCCGCTAGTGGAGGTTTGTCGAAGGTGGACTTGAGTTTGGGGTCTTTGTGCAGGATGTCAATTTTTTTCACAAGGATGTTTTTAACTGGGAGGTTGTGTGGGTGGTAGGTCAGAGTAAGGACTGGTCGGTCTGACTGTCTTTGTTCTGAGATAGGGACATGGCCTGAGTTCTGGGGGTGCGAAGGGCACGATTGGCGGCATCGATGATGACTGCTTCTGAATAAGGAACACATCCAGTTGACCTGCAGTTTGAAGTCATCGTCATTGCTGCACAGTCTTCTGAGGCGACTGAAATGAGAGTAAGGGATTTCTCTTCTTGGTAGACTGTAGGTGGCTGGATGTGAAAATTGAGGTATGAATGTGAATCAGTTCTTTGTAGAACACGAATGTTTTCAGTTGATCTATGCTGGTGATGGACACTTGGATGTCTAGAAAAGATACAATTGTTTCAGAGATGGTGTAGGTGAATTTCAGGGCTGGGTGGAATGAAGACACAAACTGTATGCAATTTAGAAGTTCAGCCTTGGTGCTTGTGGTGATACCTATGATGTCGTCAGTGAAGCGTCTGAAGAATGGGGGGATGCGTCCAAGATATGAAGAGAGTATCTGCTCCTCGATGAAACCCATAAAGAGCCATGCGTAACTCGGCCCCATCTTGGTGCCCATAGCCACCCCTTGAGTTTGGACGAAGTGGCAATCACCAAAACAGAAACTGTTCAGTGTCAGGACCAGTTCTGCCAGCCTTAGGATGGTTGTGATGTCAATGTCAAAGGTGCTGTTCTTCAGAAAGTGTTTTATGGCCTGCAGACCCTCATTGTGGGGATGTTTGTGTACAAAGAAGTGGCATCATGGTGAATAAGAAAACGGCCAGATCCATCCAGTGGGAAATGGAATTGGTCACGCAGTTGAGGGCTTGATTGGTGTCCTTGACAAAGGTTGGCAGAGAGGTAACAAGTGGTTGCAGGAGAGAGTCGATGAATTGGAGAAATAAGAGTTGTCGGACAGGAACAGGCGGATACAATGGGACGTCCAGGTTTGGGGGCTTGTAAATGTTTGGAAGGGCATAGAATTTTGACTCCCGGGGTTCTCGAGCCACAGCTCCTGATGCTTCAGTTGGTGGATGGTCCGATACAACAAACTCGGGGGGGTGGCTATGGGCACCAAGATGGGGCCGAGTTACGCAGGCTCTTTATGGGTTTCATCGAGGAGCAGATACTCTCTTCATATCTTGGACGCATCCCTCCATTCTTCAGACGCTTCATTGACGACATCATAGGTATCACCACAAGCACCAAGGCTGAACTTCTAGATTTCATACACTTTGTGTCTTCATTCCACCCAGCCCTGAAATTCACCTACACCATCTCTGAAACAATTGTATCTTTTCTAGACATCCAAGTGTCCATCACCAGCACAGCTGTTGATAACAAGAACATCACTGTGACTTCTGCATATGTAAACCTCGACTGGGGGTAGGGGGGGGGGGGGGGGCAGTAGTTCAAACTAGTTTGGTGCAGGAGGGACAAAAAAAACGAAATATGAAGAAATGTACTTCCTGCATTCAAATTAGAAAGTATCCTAACTAGGTCGCAAAACAAGAACCTACCTCAGCATCTGGCAAAATAGTGGTCCTCAGATCCAGAGTCCCACCTCGGCAGACTCTAGGGCAGGACCGCTAGGAGCCACGCTGACGCCCTTCAAGACTCACCTCGGCAGACTGAAGGGCAGAACCGCTAGGAGCCACGCTGACGCCCTTCAAGACTCGCCTCGGCAGACTGAAGGGCAGGACCGCTAGGAGCCACACTGACGCCCTTCAAGACTCGTCTCGGCAGACTGAAGGGCAGGACCGCTAGGAGCCACGCTGACGCCCTTCAAGACTCACCTCGGCAGACTCTAGGGCAGGACCGCCAGGAGCCACACTGACGCCCTTCAAGACTCACGTGTGAAGGTAGAGCACCAGGTGTTAAAGGTAGCGATGCAGCAATGTTCCGTCACTGAAGTGAATTTAAGTTTGGGATAGGTGACCACTGGTCTCCCCGCCATTGCTGCAAAGTGGTATGCCCGCTGTTTCACCAGCAAACCATTCCTGAAACATTGAAGCTCATATGAGTCCAACTATGGGATAGGTGAACTGCTCAGGTGATCTACTCTCTATCTGCGCAGTGTTTCGGACTGTGGCAGTACACACCAATTCAGTTCCGTTTGACCCCCCACTCTCACCCTCTTTTCCCTCCCTATAAATCTTTACAGCCTGGGCTGAAAGTCGGGTTCATATCACATGGAAAGGTGTGTGTGTGTTGTGTGTGTGTGTGTGTGGTGTGTGTGTGTGTGTGTGTGTGTGTGTGTGTGTGTGTGTGTGTGTGTGTGTGTGTGTGTGTGTGTGTGTGTTTGTGTGTGTGTGTGTGTGTGTGTGTGTGTGTGTGTGTGTGTGTGTGTGTGTGTGTGTGTGTGTGTGTGTGTGTGTCTGTGTGTGTGTGTGTGTGTGTGTGTGTGTGTGTGTGTGTGTGTGTGTGTGTGTGTGTGTGCGTGTGGTGTGTGTGTGTGTGGAGGGAAAGGGCAGGTAGTGGTGTTAGAATTGATCAGTGAAAAAACTTATGCAGGCTGGGGTTGAGTCACACATGGAAGCTTAAAGGAATAATAAGGAAGCACGTGCTTCACTTTGAGTGTGGCCCTGTGAGCCACACTGACTTTAAAACTAGGAAAGAAGTCAGATCTAAAATGGTCTGTGGCTGTGGAATTCACGTCTGCTCCTCTGAGAGGTCAAGGAAGAAAAAAAGAACTCATGTTATGGCCAAACTTGGTCAATGACGATGATAAAAGCAAGGTCTGCGTATGCTGCATGCTTAACACTCGTGGTCTAATTTTAACTGCAATTCGAGACAGAACGCATTCGAATCTTTCCTTCAGGAATTTAAAAACAAAATCAGTTTGTTATGCAAAACATGTATATATTTGAAATGTGTGTATGTAATGTGTATGTGTGGTGGGTGTGGGTGTGGGGTGGCAGGGTAAATAGTTTACAACATTAGTTCTTGCTGTCAGTGTTTGGCTAGGGAGAAAGGGTGTGACGGGTACAGTGACTGTCTGGACAACTACGACGAAAGCGACTGTATAAATGCTGATGGTATAATTCATCAAACAAACCCCCCAGCTGTGATCAACTTTGACGTACCTGGAAGTTACACCGTGACACCCCTTCCAGAAAACAGCACACAGTGTCCAGACTCTCACTTTCAATGTCATGGTGATTTCTATTGCCTCCCTGTCTATGTCAGATGCAATGGCATAAACGACTGCCCATATCATGAGGACGAAGCTGACTGTGAAAATTACAGGACATGTCCAGGTCTCTATCGATGTCGTGGAAAAGAGAAAACAGTATGTGTGCACGTGATTCACCTGTGTGATGGTCGGCCACAATGCCCACTGCACGATGATGAACTGGCGTGCAATATTGTTTGTCCAGAGTCATGCATATGTTGCGGTTTAGCCTTCTCCTGCAACCGCTCTTTTGTGTTTAGCTCTTTCCCAAGGCTGCGCTACCTTGAGGTCATAGGCAGTGAGATGAATATGAGTGACATCACTAATAACATCATGCTGATCCACCTGGGTGTACAGGGGTGTGGGTGGTGGAACTTAACCAGAGTGAATCTCCCAAATCTTCACAGCATGGACCTTACTAACAACCTACTTCATTCAGTGAGCTCTAGCCACTTTGCGGGAATGCCTCAACTTCGGGCATTGAATCTGGCAGGTAATCCTCTGTCAGGCGGCGTTTCGTATGCCCCAAACCAGCCTGGCTATCGTTCACTGGTCATGTTCAATATTTCCCATGTCCAGGCACATCGCATAAACATGAGTACCCTGTCAATTCTGATGCCAAAGTTAAAGATCCTAGATTTATCATGGAGTGATATAAAGGTACTT
>JAFLJL010019308.1:37647-57647 GCA_018398815.1 Conus ventricosus
CCTAACACAGAAAAACCATCAAACCCCGGGAATGTTAAATTAAAGTCTTCTCACACAAAAGCAGGTAAAAGACGGCATTAAATTAACGGGCTATAAAACAAATAGAATCATCTTCTTCCCCTTCTTTCCCCTAAAGTTTAAACTTTTTCCTTTTTTAAAGGAAATAAACCAACACAAAAACTAGGCTTTAAAACTGCCACCCCCTTTGCAAAAAAAAAACCCAATGGCAAAATTGGGTCCCCTTTTTTAGCCATTTTTCAAAATAACAAAAAATCTCCAACCCGCACCCGAACAACAAACATGGTACCACACTCGGGGAACATCCCCCCTCGTTCTCCTTGCCCAAAAAAACCAAAACGGGGGCCAAAGGGGATAAGAGCCCGGGAATGGCAGGGGGGGACGAGCGAGCCCAAGCAAGTACCAACCCTGAATACCGGGTTTTCTCCCCCAAATCCCCACCGACAACCGCATCCCCCAGATGCATAAACGGGAAAGAAAAAAATTTTTTGGAAAAAAATTTTGAATGGCCGGGTTTTTAAAGTTTGAATTAACCGGGAAAAAGGTCTCACCAAATATTTCTCTTACAATTTGGGAAAAAAAAAAAATTGGAAAAATGAGAAGAATAAGCCGGCTAACAAAAACAAACCAAAACAAAAAACCACAAAAATGATCCCAAACCGGGAACCGGGGGTGACCCCAAAGGGCTTTTTCCAAACGACTCTCCTGCCCTCTATCCAGTCGAGAGGACAAAAGCGCAGATGCGGAAAAGAAAAAGGGAAATGTCCCTCTCCAAAAGGCCGATGTGGGAAAATTAAAAGATACCGACGTACCTTCGATGATACGGTGAAAAACCCAAAGACCGGGCGGGCCCAACCCGAAAAACCTTCCGCTGGGAGTGAAAAAGTAACCCCCCTCAGCGTTGGGGGCCAACTTTGCCACGCTGCGTCACAGAGTGGCATATTCAAACTAAAAAAAATTTGGAAAGCACGTGCGACAGGTAAAAAGACGGGGCGAGAGGCCGAAGACGCAATTTTCGAAAAAAGGTCCCACCCAACCCGTAAACCCTGCGGATGAAAAAGAAAGGGCAGGGAAATTTAAGGAGAGAGAGAGAAAAAGAAAAACCAAATTTGACGAACAAACCCCCAAGGTGCAACCGCACCCAAAACCCAAACATTAAGGGAGGGTTTCCACGAAAAACAGAAAACGACAATAAATAAATGAGAAATTCCGCCCCCCCAAAGTTGGGAAACGTCGTGGGCCTGTGACAAACTCGTGAAAAACCCCCCCTTAAAAAAAACTGTTTCTCGGATCCAGTGTCCTTTAAACCCGGGACGCATGGAAAAATTACAACAATGGGACCAAAAACCCAAACTCTCTGTGCTCGACGAGTCGAGGAAAAATACAAAAAAACTTTTTTAGAAATCCCCCGAAAAATTTCTTTAATACTACATTATCAAAAAAAAAGGGGCGAACCTTCCCCAGAAAAAAAACAATCCGAAAAATTGGTGTTTCCCCAACCGTTAAAAATCATTGAAGTGAAAAACCCTTGCACAACCCCTGATACAGGGGAACCAAAAAGGGGGATAAACCCCTGGTTTGGGGGAAAGTTCCCTTTTGACCTTTTTTTCCAATGTGTAAAAAAAAGGAGCTGGGACAAAGAAAGCCCGCATCCAAATTTTTAAAAAGGGAACCCCTTGATAGAGGGAAAGTGAACCCCATAAATTGCAGTTCCATTTGGCCTAACTAAGAGTCGATGATGACGGCCCGGATCCGGCCCGGGGGCCACGGAGAGGATGATGTCGCACCCCCGAAACAAATTTCCCGGGCCGTATTTCCCTTTTTGGGGCACGCCACCCCGCGTAAAAAAACTCCCTGAGAGATTCAAAAAGGGAGGGGAATGGGTGCCTAAGCGGGACATTTTTGGGGTTATCGACCCCGCAGATTTTTAAAAAACTCCCAAAGTGTGGGGTTTCCCCCGCGCCCGGATGGGGGTTTAAAAGGGTTTCCCCCAGGTCGACCCCAACCTTGCGAATGGCCCCCCAACCCTTTGGAAACGACCCTGGGGGAAAAACCGCTTCAAGCCCCCCTTTAGGCGTTGCCGAAGGCAAAACATCGAAACCCGGGGGCAGTACTGCCTAACCTTGATTAAAAACCCGGGCCCAAAAAGGAAGTTTTTGCCCTACCCCCTCGAGAGTCCGCTTGGGGGCCCATTTTCCTCCATGGGGGAATCGGGGGCCCTCCCGGAGAACAGACTCTCTCAAGTTTGGGGAACAAAAAGTTTGGCCACACGATTTTCCTAGAGAAAAACCCTAAAGGGGAATCCCCTTGTGGGCTTGAATTTCCCTTGGCGTGTGGGGGCCGACTAGCGGGACGATCCACAATTTGTCGTGGGGGCTTTGGGACACCCAAGTCCCGGGCCCTAAGACGGTAATGTTTAGCAGGATGGGGCCCTTGCCAGAACCTCTTTAGAGATCGGTAAAGAACGGGACGCAATTCCTGTTCCTCTTCTTAGCTAGGGCGCGTGGGGTGACCCACCCCAGCCTGTAGGGGGAAAATTCCGAAACAGGACTAAACTGCGCCCGTCTGCGAAGGTGTAGTTTTCCAAAAAGAGGGGGAAATACGAGGTCGCTCCACCGCGAAAAGCCCATACTTGCCACAGAAGTAGGGGGTGGGGGATGGGTTTTTAAAGAACAAAGGAGGGGTTGGAGGTAAAACCAGCCCCCAAACCCGCAAAACATTTTAATGCCCCGCCGGGCCCTCGGGGGAAACCCAAACCCTTTAAACAAAAAAGGGACCCGGGGATGCCCCCAAAACCCTGATGGTGTCGCCCAAGGGGGAACCAAAAACAGAGAAAAAACACGGGGCACTCTAAAATCCCCCAAACTGGAGGGAAACCCCAGTTACCCGAGGAAAGAGGATGGGGAAAAGGACTAGCCCCATGACTACCAGGGGGCCTCTGGGGCAATCTTTCCTGATGGGCCCCAGGACGACCACAAGAAAAAAATTGGGAGGTGCTGAGGCCCCCGTTGGACTGCCCCCTTATTCGACCCGAAGCGGGTTGTCGGGCCTTATTGCCACTAAATCCTGTGGGGGGCTTCCTCTCCGATCTGGGGGGTTGCCCATAAGCCCTGCGAGTTTTAAGCAAACCCTCAGCGGTATAAAACGCAGCCGCGAAATCCTGAGGTGCTGTCTCGCCTATCCGGCCCCTAAACTCTGGGGACAAAGGTTGGTGGCTTTTTCAATGGGGGAAATCAGATCCTCCGGCCCCAAACTTGGCCAACTGCCGCCATTTTCCCGGGTTTTGCCCCACCCTTTCCCACCAAACTGCACAAAGGGTCCGTCGTTATTTTTCTTCATGGGCCTAACTTCCTCCTGAAACTTTCCCCGGGGGAAAGGTGGAAAGCTTAGGAGCCAACTGCATGTCTGAAAAGAGCCCCTTTTCTTTTAAGGGAGCACCCCACCCCTTTTCAGCACCAGATAATCCAAAAAAAAAGGGGTCCCAAAAGCCCTTTTTTCCTCGACAATTGGTATGAACTAAAACCTTGTAAAAATGCTCTTGGAACAAATCAATGCCTCACTGGGTCTGAACCCGGGAAAAAAAGCTTTTTTTTTGGGGCCCCTTAACCCCAATCACCACCGGGTGATTAACCCCCGGATTTAACAGAGGCGGGAGACCGCGAAAGAAGTTTTTCCCAAACTCCCCCCTAGCAAGCCTCCACCCGTCGTTCCCCCAACGGAGGGTTTTCCTCCCTGGCAGCCTCCCCCCTTTACGTGAAACCCTTTTCCCCTAGGCTGTTCCTCCTGTCTGGCACCTTTTTCCTTTTCAAAGGGGCCCTCCGGGCGCGGCACTTTCTTCCTTACGGGGGGCCTCCTGCCCGGGCGCCCCCCCTCCCTATGTGGAAACCCCTTTTCTTCCTTACGAAGGGCCCCTTGGGGTTAGCCTCTTCTCTGCCCCAATAAAATACCCTTTCTTCCCTAGCAAATCCCCTGTCGGTCAGTCCCCCTTCGGCGCAGGCCCCCATCCAACCCAAAATTTTCCCCCACGCTGACACCCTCTTCCCTACAAAGGGGTTTCCCCGGGCCTGGAAACCCATCCTCTCGTCGCTGCGCTCAAGGAACATCAGGAAGAGGTTATGTCCGGGGGAAGGGGTTCAAACCCCTCCCGACAATGGAGGATGACCCCCTGACCGTCCCCTTTTTGGGCCCCGACTTTCCCATAAGGAAAGTCTTCTGGGGGATGCTCCTTTCGAGGGGAAGCCTGGAGAGGGAAAGGTTTTGGTTCTCTGCGACCCAACGAAGCCCACAGTTGCTTCGCTAAGCTCTGAAAGCTTCGAGCGGAAGTGCCGCCGGGGGCTCGACAGGAAGACCCCCCCCGCAAAAGGTAGTAAAAGACTCACTGGATACCCTTTACGCCCTGGAAAAAGTAGAAAATTACCGAAATCGAAGTACTTGGGGGACTGATAGTGGGACCAGTAACAATTTTTTAAAACCCAATTCTTGGGCGCCCCCGGGCGCCCCTAAAACCCCCGCACCGGGGGCGTTGCCATGGGGAAAAAAATATCCACGGTTTTTTTAAAAAAAGGGGAAAGACAATTTCACCAGAAAAAAAAAAAAAAAAAAAATTTTTGGAGTGTTGGTATATGTGTGTTTGTGTGGGGGCGTGTGTGCGGACAAGTTCCGGGTGCCCCACTCTGGGGGAAAAAAACCGCCCCTTACCAAAACGAGCAACCCGTGCGGTGGGGCTCACCCAAAAAAAAAAAAAAAAAAAAAACTATGTCGGCTGCCCCCACTCTGGCGACAAAGCCTCCACCGCACGAGCAAAAAGTGCGGGGGGTGGGCCGGAAAAAAAAAACAGGCAGACGGAAACCGGGGAGAAAGGGAAAAAAAAAAACACAACGTCCAACCCCCCCTGTACTCAAAATCCCGGGAAGAAAAAAAAAAAAAAAAAAGGGTAAATAACAACAAATGGAAGACTGAAACAGCAACAGAAAGGGAAGACTTAGCGGGCCCTACCGCGTGGTAACCCCGGGGGAAGGAGGGCGGACCGGTCGACTCCCCTCGGTCCCACCCCGCCCCCCCGGTTTACACCGGATGTTCCTTAGGCCACCCAAGGGTCCCCTTTAAGTAGAGTCACCCCGCCACCACCCACAAAAAAAAACGGGCAAACTAACTAAATGAATACAAAACCCGACAGAAAAAAAAAGGGACCTTTTCCCCCGAAACGAGAGAGACAGTCAGAGCCCCTTTACATCCCGGCGAGCCCCCCCAATTGTCACGACCGCCCCCCTTGGAGGTCTGCCCCCCGGGCCGGATCGGTCTAGGGGGAGTGAAGGGGGTGACGATCACACCCCCCCCAAGAGGGGCCACAACAATAAAGAATTTCGAAACAACAAAACCCCCTTTATTCACCACAACAATTTTGCAAAAAAATATTTCAACACACGAACCCTGCACTAAAAAAAAATCAAAACCATTCCCAAAAAACAAAACATGCCCCAATCACAATTTAAGCATTTCCCTTTCGACGTACACCAAACCCCAACCACAACTTCATCAAAAAAAACAAAAACCCCAAAATTTTAAATAAAAATTTCCAGGAAACCATCCCTTCCCACACCTTTGGGTGCCCCAACCCCTTTCCCCTGTCAAGTCTACTGGGGGCACCCTGTCGCCTAGGGGCTCCCGGGAAACCCGGGGCGGGTCTTTTAAGGGAATCGCTCAAAGCCCACCCCCCTCGACCACAAGCAGGGGAGTGAAGAGGGGCCCTTCCCCGGGGGGGGGGGGGGGGGAGTGGCGTTTTTACTGGGGGGGTCCTGGAAAGGGATCCCGGGGCCGGCCAAATCAAGCCCGGGGGGTTTTTAACATCCCGCGGTCCCCCCCAAATGGGGGGTGGCCTCAACCCGCGCGTGGCCCCTCCAAATCCGCGGGACCACCCGAGCGTGGCCCAACCCGCACGGGCACCTTTCCCTCCGCGGGTCCCAGCCCGGCGTGGCCTCCCAAACCCGCCGTGGCACCATCCGTCCCGGGCCCGCCCGATGTGGCCTCAAACCGCACGTTGGGAACCCAAACCCGTCCCCGGGCCTTTTCCGGGGGAAGCCCCCCCCGGGGGGGGGGGGGGGGGGGGGGGAAGTAGCGGGGGGAAGAAGAAAAGGGGGGGAAGGGAAAAAGAAGGAAGGGGACTGGGCCCCCCCGTCATTTCGATGACCAAGGGTGTTAAATTTAAAAAAGCCCCCCAAGATGGGGGGGGGAAGTCTACAAAAAAGCCCAAAAAACCCCAAACTCAACACGGACCCCAGATAACACCGTAAACCCTTTAAATTTGGAATGTTCATTAAAATCTTCTCACAAGAAGAGGTAAAAGACTGCATTAAATTAAAGGCTATAAAACCAAAATGAATCAAAAAACAACCTTTTCCCCACTCATGCTTAACATTTTCCTTTCTTAGGAAAAAAACCCAAAAAAACAACCAAACGCTTTAAACGGGCCAACCCCCCTTTGCAAATAAAAATTCATTTGGATAATTGTCACATTTTTTAGCCACATTTTAAAATAACCCCAAAACTCCAACCCCCGAAACCGAAAACAAAACATGGGGTACGCCCACTCGCGAACAAAAAAACCGTTCTCCTTGCACACACAAAAAACGGTGGGCCCAAGGTTTGAAATCCGGCGAATGTGACAGGGGCGGAAAGAGCGAGACAAGCAAAAACCAACCCCGAATTTCCCCCGGTTACCCCCCCAACCCCCCCGACTACCGGGTTTACCTGATGATAAACAGGGGAAAAAAATTTTGGGAAAAAAAATTTTGGGAAAAACCAGGGGTTAAAGATTGAATTTAAAACCCGAGAAAAGGTCTCACACAAAATTCTCTTAAAAATTTCGAAAAAAAAAGAAAAATTTTTCGCAAAGAGAAAATAAGCCGGCTAACAACAACCCAAAAAAAAACAAACAAAACCCGAAACTGGGTGCTTAACCCCTACCCGGGGGACCCCCAAGAGGGGGTCAAAAGACTCTCTCTGCCCCCTGTCCGTCGAGAGGGCCGAAGCGCAGATGCGGAAAAAGAAAAAAGTGATGTCCCTTTACCAAGGCCCACTGTAGGAATTTAAGAAAACCCGGGCTAAAACCTTCGATGAAAGGTGAAGAACCCAAAACCCGGGGCAGGCGCTCCCGAGACAAACTTCCGCTCGAGTGAAGAGCTAACCCCCCCCACGATGGGAGCCAACAAGCCCCGCGCGGGGCACAGAGTGAGCAACCTTTAAAATAAAAGAAATGAAGCACGGCGGGCAGGTAAAAAAACAGGCAGAGGCCGTTTACAAACAAGTTCGAGAGAAAAAGGTTAAACCCGCCACCCCCTAAAAATTTCGGGTGAATCCGGGCGTGGGAAATTTGAGAGGGGAAAACGAGAGAAAGCAAACCCAAGTTGGCGAAATACACAAGGTGCAACCGCACCAAAGCCCCATTAAGGGCGGGTACAAGACAACGCCCAAAGACAATAAATAAATGGTAAATTTTCCCCCACCCTAGATGGGCAAAAGTGTAGCCTCGTGACAAACTGTGACACCCAGCCTCTCTTTCCTTTTCCCTTTAAACATTAGGGGAAAAAAACCCTTTTTCCCTAGCCCTTTCTTTCCCTTCCCCTTTTTTTGTTTGGAATCACTTAACCCTAGCCTTGTTTCTTTTTCCCCTTTTCAGTTAGAAAAAACCTTAAAACCCCAGCCTTGCTCTTCCCCCCTTTATCATTAGGAATCAAACCCTTTAAACCCCGCCTTGCTTCCTTCAATTTTTTCTTTTGGGAACACCCAAACCCCCCCGCCCCCCTTTTCTCTGCTCTCACTCTTGCATCATCCTTTTAAACCCCGCCCTTTTCTTTGATTTTGACGCCTGATTTTAAAAAAAAAACTTTTAACCCCCCCCCCCCTCCCCCCCCCCCGGCCTTTTTCATTTCCGCCCCAAAATGTCGGGGTTTAGTGAAAGGGGCGGGGGAAGAAAGGGGGGGAAAAAATGGAATTGGGGGGGGGGGAGGGAAGTTGGTTTGATAAAACCTTGGGTTTTTTTCCCGGGATCAAAACGTTCCCCCCTTCCCGTCTTTGTTTTTTTTGGTATAGTTCAAACCAAATTTCAAAGTTTAAAGACAAATGCATTTTTGACTTTAATTTTCCCTTTAAAAAAAAAAACAAACAAACAAAAACAAACAAACAAACAACAACCCAAAAAACAACAACACAAAAACAACAGCAAAAACCCAAAAAGAACCAAAAATTTTTAAATTTGTATGCCCATTCCCCGTGCTCCACTTTATTTACCCCGATAAACCAAACACAAGACCCAGCCCTCAAAGATTTTTCCTTTAAAGGGCCTAGCCCCCTTTTAAATGGGATTTACTCATTAAATTTTTGTCAAAACTCCCCGCCCCAATGAGTTAAAACCCTTTAAAAGGGCCCTAACCCCCTTTTTTGGGGGTTCTCATTAAACATGTCAAGCCAGCCCTCAATAGTTATCCTTTAAAAAGGGGCCCTAACCCCTTTTTAAAAGGGGATTTACGTCATTAATCATGTCAAGACTCCAGCCCTTAATGATTTATTCTTAAGGCCATGGCCCCTTTAAATGGGGATTACGTCATTAATCATGTCAGAGTCCAGCCCTTAATGATTTATTCTTAAAGGCCATAACCCTTTAAATGGGGATAACGTCTCAATCATGTCAAGACTCCAGCCTCAATGACTTATCTTAAAGGCCATAACCCCTTTAAATGGGTATACGTCATTAATCATGTCAAGATCCAGCCTTCAATGAGTTATCCTTAAAGGCCATAACCCTTAAATGGGGATATACGTCATTAATCATGTCAAGACTCCAGCCCTCATGATTTATCCTTAAACGCCATGCCCCTTTAATGGGCATATACGTCATTAATCATGTCAAGACTCCAGCCCTTAATGATTATCCCTTTAAAAGGGCCATAACCCTTTAAATGGGGATATACGTCATTAATCATGTCAAGACTCCAGCCCTAATGATTATCTTAAAGGCCATAACCCCTTTAAATGGGGATATACGTCATTAATCATGTCAAGACTCCAGCCCTTAATGATTTATCCTTAAAGGCCATAGCCCTTTTAATGGGGATATACGTCATTAATCATGTCAAGACTCCAGCCCTTAATGATTTATTCTTAAAGGACATAGCCCTTTAAATGGGGATATACGTCATTAATCATGTCAAGACTCCAGCCCTCAATGAGTTATCCTTAAAGGCCATAACCCATTTAAATGGGGATATACGCATTAATCATGTCAAGACTCCAGCCCTTAATGATTTATTCTTAAAGGCCATGGCCCCTTTAAATGGGGATATACGTCATTAATCATGTCAAGACTCCAGCTCTCAATGAGTTATCCTTAAAGGCCATAGCCCCTTTAAATGGGGATATTACGTCATTAATCATGTCAAGACTCCAGCCCTTAATGATTTATTCTTAAAGGCCATAGCCCCTTTAAATGGGGATATACGTCATTAATCATGTCAAGACTCCAGCCCTTAATGATTTATTCTTAAAGGCCATAACCCCTTTAAATGGGGATAAACGTCATCAATCATGTCAAGACTCCAGCCCTCAATGAGTTATCGTTAAAGGGCCATAACCCCTTTAAATGGGGATATACGTCATTAATCATGTCAAGACTCCAGCCTTCAATGAGTTATCCTTAAAGGCCATAACCCCTTTAAATGGGGATATACGTCATTAATCATGTCAAGACTCCAGCCTCAATGAGTTATCCTTAAAGGCCATAACCCCTTTAAATGGGGATATACGTCATTAATCATGTCAAGACTCCAGCCCTTAATGATTTATTCTTAAAGGCCATAGCCCATTTAATGGGGTTATACGTCATTAATCATGTCAAGACTCCAGCCCTTAATGATTTATTCTTAAAGGCCATAGCCCCTTTAAATGGGGATATACGTCATTAATCATGTCAAGACTCCAGCCCTCAATGAGTTATCCTTAAAGGCCATGGCCCCTTTAAATGGGGATATACGTCATTAATCATGTCAAGACTCCAGCCCTCAATGAGTTATTTATAAAGGTCATAGCCCTTTAAATGGGGATATACGTCATTAATCATGTCAAGACTCCAGCCCTTAATGATTTATTCTTAAAGGCCATAGCCCCTTTAAATGGTGATATACGTTATTAATCATGTCACAGTCTGATCTTGGTATTTGTCGTGTTATTACATACATAGTTCGCGTCTTGTATGCTTTAGATCAATAAATAACTAAATGTTTAACCGTGTTTTCATTTGATGATGACATTAACATTCATGCAGTCTTAGACCGGAATAGAAATCGGTAGCATCATCATCATCCTCAAACTTATAGATCAGCATAAACGACTCAGATCTTGTGACCCTTCATGCCCTGCTCTCATGGTGACCTCAGTTCTGATGTCCTCTCCACATCTGTGGCCTTGGTTTGATTCCGTCGGGGGTAACCGATATTGGCAAGTTCATGGGGGTAGTCGTCAGACGGACGTGGAGGCGCCCTCCAGAGGGAGAGCTCAATCGTGCCGGCTCCGTCACTAAGCAACCATTGTCATCAGTAGGGGGCTTAGTGGGTGGTGTCCTGTGTATGTTGGATCAGAACAGGCGCCACTGAACACCACCGAAGTGACTCGGCAGCAGTGCAGTGTCTCCTCCAATGGGTTGTCTCTTGACGACTTGACATTGACTGCTGTTTATGAATTTGCTTTGCTTGGGCTCTGGTGGGTCAGGTCAAGCAGTGGTGGGTCAGGTCAGGCTGTGGTGGGTCAGGTCAGGCTGTGGTGGGTCAGGTCAGGCTGTGGTGGGTCAGGTCAGGCTGTGGTGGGTCAGGTCAGGCTGTGGTGGGTCAGGTCAGGCAGTGGTGGGTCAGGTCAGGCAGTGGCTGGCAATGACGGTCGGGTTGAGCGGCGCGGATGCAGTGCCACTGAGGTGGCACAGAAGATGGAACAGAAAACAAAGGAATAATCAAAACGAAATGCTGGTCGTGTCAGAATTTAGTCTTTTTGCTGGATGATTTAGCCTTACTTTTCCCAATAACAGCAGTGTTTCATTGGTTACTGAGTGTGCATTTTCGGCGTGATATTCGTTTTTCCCCTCACCCGTGTTGGCATTTTTTCATGCAGGTGAATAAATACATATTTTGTTTCCCAAGTTCCTTTTCCTCCACCCACCATTCCTTAAACGCGAAATACAGATTTGTTTTAGAATAAGGAGGCTGGTATTGTTGCTCCGGAATGAAGGTGGGTGGGGAGGGGGAAATGGAAGTGATGGGGGACTTTTCGTCTGGTAACCTCTTTTCCCTTTTCCTTTTCTCCAAGCAGGCAGGGAAGGGTGTGTGAGTGTTGAAGAAATGGTCATGGTACCACCCACCACCTCCTCTCTCTCTCTCTCTCTCTCTCTCTCTCTCTCTCTCTCTCTCTCTCTCTCTCTCTCTCTCTCTCTCTCTCTCTCTGTCTCTCTCTCTCTCCTCTCTCTCTCTCTCTCTCTCTCTCTCTCTCTCTCTCTCTCTCTCTCTCTCTCTCTCTGTGTCATAGATATTTTGAGAACTATGAAGAAATTGAACTCCGATGATGTAAATCTATTTTGGAAATTATTTGATGCACAGATACAGCCTATTTTGATATATGCATCAGAAGTTTGGGGCATGCTGGGTAATATTGAAATGGAAAAAGTTCATACCTATGCAATAAAGCGCATCATGCACGTACCCTTGCACGCATCAAATAAAATGGTTTACGGTGGAAAGTGGACGATACCCTCTCTTCATTGCCACTTATGTTAGATGTATTAAATACTGGTTGAAATTAGCAAGCCTACCAATAACCAGACTCTGCGGTCAGGCGTATGAAATGCTCATGCTGCAACATGAAAATGGAAAATTCAACTGGTTTCCTATGTTAAGAAATATTGACAGAGAATGGTTTTGGCATAGTTTGGTTGTCACAAGGAGTCGGTAATAAAGCAGAATTCATTGCAGAATTAAAGGACCGTTTAATGTGTTCTTATAAACAAAACTGGCATGCTGGCATGGATGGAA
The DNA here is from genome assembly GCA_018398815.1 of Conus ventricosus. Lineage (NCBI taxonomy): Eukaryota > Metazoa > Mollusca > Gastropoda > Neogastropoda > Conidae > Conus > Conus ventricosus. The sequence goes on from JAFLJL010019308.1 coordinate 49,731, forward strand.
ATGATAAATACAACTGGTTTCTCTCATTTAAAAGCAACATCGAAGCAGAGAAATATCTTAAAATTGTAACGCATAAATGGTATAAATATAGTTTAGCAAGACTTCGAACCAGAACGCTCGGTCTCGGCGCAAACCAACAATGGTACGAGAAATCAAATAATAATTCTTGTCCTGTGTGTGCAGAAAGAGACAGTGTTGAGAATGAAGTACATTTTGCGTTTGATTGTGCTGCATACGCCAATATCCGTAGAGGGTGCACATTTTTCAATGAATCAGTTGGTCATAAAAGATATTTAGTAGCGATTTTAGCAAGTGAACACGAAAAAAACTGTAGTAGAATTTGCGAAGTATGTCGCAGAAGCGAGTACATTTCGTAAAAAGCATATCACGAATGAGTAAGATGATCGCTTCCTTAAAGGTACATTGCCTCAGTAGTTTTGCTCATAACCTGATAGTCTACGTCAATGGTATATTGTGTAGGCGTGTGCGCATGCGCTTGCATTTGTGCGTGCCTTACATGCGTGCGTGTGTATTTGTGGTGTGTGTGTGGTGGGGGGGGGGGGGGGGGGTACGCGCGTGCGCGCGCGCCCGTATGTGCTTGTGTGTGTGAGAGTGTGTGCGTACGTGCGTGCGTGCGTGTGTGTGTGTGTACGTGTGTGTGTGTGAGTATATATGTGTATGTTCATGTGGACTGGTGAGTGTTTGATTCATTGATCTTTCTTTTGTAGCACTTATATGTCAAGGAGTACTCGTAACATCACAAAGGAATGTTTTGCACTGGTTTATTGTATAGTCGCTGTTATGAGCCGCTATGGCTAGATATGACTCATGATACCCCTTGCCAACAGGGCATTTTGCTAATGGCAATAAAATTGTATCAGTGTCAGTGTCAGTTCTCTCTCTCTCTCTCTCTCTCTCTCTCCTCTCTCTCTCTCTCTCTCTCTCTCTTCTCTCTCTCTCTCTCTCTCACCTCTCTTAATCTCTCTCTACCTTGTAATTAAAAAAAAACCCATAGTGAATGACACTAGAATTGTAAAGCAAATGATCAAACGTTGGAGGAACAATGATGTCTTCACTGTCTGCTTGTTGTGTTGGTCTGGGAGAATACCGTGTGTGACCATAGTCAGGAATGGAACAATGATGTCTTCACTGTCAGCTTATTGTGTTGCTCTGGAGAATACCGTGTGTGACCATAGTCAGGAATGTTCTCTCGCCCTCATTCTTCTACTGCTCCAGCACCGAGATGACATCCTTTCAACGTTCACTTTGCGCCCAATGTTAGGGAACAAGTGATTGTTCGTTCTTCGTTTTCATTATCCTGAGTGTTCTGGGTCTTGTTGGAGACCAAAATGGTCGAAACGCGTCGTATTTTGTCTAGTAATTTGTTTGTCCCTTTCTTCCGGCAGAATATTTTTTTCTTTGAAATTCTTTTCAATGTTGGACGAATAGTAAGGTCACTGCCTGTTTATCAACAGACAACCTACTCGCTCTCCAGGCCTTGGAGGACTGCAAGGACAGAGCCTGGGGAAGGTGGAGACACTCTACACACCAGACCCTAGAGATATCATAACAGGTTAACGAACCTGGCCGTCCAGTTTTGGTTGGGGAGTGCGTGAGCATGTGAGAGGCTTGTGATTTGTTCATCTTTTGTCTCCCCTTCCTTTCCTTTCTCGTTTTGAATGACCCTTACCCTAGCATGTGAGAGGCTTGTGATTTGTTCATCTTTTGTCTCCCCTTCCTTTCCTTTCTCGTTTTGAATGACCCTTACCCTAGCATGTGAGAGGCTTGTGATTTGTTCATCTTTTGTCTCCCCTTCCTTTCCTTTCTCGTTTTGAATCACCCTTACCCTAGCATGTGAGAGGCTTGTGATTTGTTCATCTTTTGTCTCCCCTTCCTTTCCTTTCTCGTTTTGAATGACCCTTACCCTAGCATGTGAGAGGCTTGTGATTTGTTCATCTTTTGTCTCCCCTTCCTTTCCTTTCTCGTTTTGAATCACCCTTACCCTAGTCTTGCTGTTTTCGGTTCTCACTATTTCCGTCATCCTTCGTCCCCTATTTTCTTTCATTTGGAAGCCTGGTTTTGTTGTTTGTTTTTGGTGTTGTTTCTAATGAAACAAATGTACACGCCCTCCCCCCCCCCCCCCCCCTTGATCATTCCCTCCCTAAAGTCTCGGGATTTAGCGTAAGAACGGGAAGAATGGGGACAGGGGAGGGGAGGTAGTTGGACATAACTTTACTTATAAGCTGGGCAAGCCAGGTGTTCCTCAAGTTGCCAGTCTTTGATTGTGCGGTATTAGCATAGCCTTTGTCATGTGGATGACAGATGTTCCTCAAGTTGCCAGTCTTCGATTGTGCGGTATTTAACATAGCCTTTGTCATGTGGAAGACAGATGTTCCTCAAGTTCCCAGTCTTTGATTGTACGGCATTAACATAGCCTTTGTCATGTGGAAGACAGATGTTCCTCAACTTCCCAGTCTTTGATTGTGCAGTATTAACATAGCCTTTGTCATGTGGAAGACAGATGTTCCTCAACTTCCCAGTCTTTGATTGTGCAGTATTAACATAGCCTTTGTCATGTGGAAGACAGATGTTCCTCAACTTCCCAGTCTTCGACTGTGCGGTATTTAACATAGCCTTTGTCATGTGGAAGACAGATGTTCCTCAAGTTCCCAGTCTTTGACTGTGCGGTATTAACATTGCCTTTGTCATGTGGAAGAGAAATGCACGTGTGATTTTAATTTTCTTTTTTTTAGTTGTTTTTTTTTTTTACTCTTACGCCCATTCTGTGCTCTAGTTTTTTCACCTTGTTATCAATCACAAAAATTTGGTATAGCTACCTCTATACTGGAAAAAATGTTAGTAATGGCACACTGCAAAAAGAAAGAAAAAAAAGCACACAAACGAGTCACAAGACAAAACACGACGTGTTTCGACCTCCGGGGTCTTCTTCAGGCAAGATACAAAACACTCAAGACAACGAAAATGAACGAGCAATCGCTTTAGCGCAAAATGGCCGTTGAAGTGGATGAAGATAAATTGATTCAAGGTCAATTTTGCGCTGACGTGGATGAAGATAAGTGATTGCTCGTTCATTTTCGTTGTAAAACAAACAACAGTAGAAAATAAGAGCATTAGTAAAAACAAACAACAGTAGAAAATAAGAGCATAAGTAAAAACAAACAACAGTAGAAAATAAGAGCATAAGTAAAAACAAACAACAGTAGAAAATAAGAGCATTAGTAAAAACAAACAACAGAAGAAATAAGAGCATAAGTAAAAACAAACAACAGTAGAAAATAAGAGGATTAGTAAAAACAAACAACAGTAGAAAATAAGAGCATAACACAGCAAATACAGCATTGAGCAACTGGGCTTAACATAAGAATTCGTACAAAATTAAGAGAGACATGGTATCCTGGAATATGCATTTTGAAGTATCCTTTCTAAATTCTGACAAATCGGAATCAAAGTAGGGGCAAAAGTATAGAACGTGTATTGTTGTACAATTATCAATGACGCTGCAAGCACATAGAATATTCTTCACATATTTTGTTCTGAATGCATTTATTTTTAACAAAATAATAAGAAAAGAAGTTGTTTTCTGTGTCTTGGATATAATCCTATGTTTGTATTACGATTTACTGGATTACTGAGGAAGCCCTTTTTAGAAGATTACTTGCTCGAGAATTTGTACAACAAAGTATAGAAGAGTCGGATGTGTGTATTCAGGGAGAAACACCTTCTTTGTAGTATTCCTCAAAACTTTCAAAAGAGGCTCTTTGTAAGAGAGAATATCCTTCATGTAAGCTCAAGGGAATATGAATAGTAGCCGTATTGTCAGAATTGTTTGCACCTGCTCGAGCAATCCTGTCAGCCCGTTCATTTCAGGATTTAAAGCAATGGGAAGGAACCCAACAAAAAATAACTGTGATACCTTTTGACATAAGGTTGTTAATAAGTGTTTTAATTTCTGATATGATTTCGGCACGATTTGTTTTTAATTTGCAGATTCTAAAATTTGAAGGACAGACTTAGAATCTACACAGAAGAGAATACCAGAAAAGTCAAATGAAAAATCATTTATGTACTCTACGGCCAATAATATTGCTATTAGTTCGGCTGTTAACAATAGACAGAGTTGCCCCAGGATGGAAGGACTTCTCTTTTTTTTTTTTTAATAAACACCCATCAGTATAGACTTTTAGGAAGTGACTATAACAATCATTGATATGTGATTTTGCTTCACAAGCTAGAATATTAATGTTATCAGTTTTAGATATAGTAGTATAGTTATAATCAGATTTTGGTTTGAAGAGCCCCCAGTTTGGTACGGCACTTATAGGAAAACGCACAGCAAGCATTTTATAATTGATACCGAATTTGTCAACAAGTGAGAAGAATATGTTAGTATCGTTTCAGTGGCTCGAATGTTTTAGCACGTTTAGGAAAATCTACATCAGACCTCATATCCAGTTCCGTTTGGTTAGCACTTTGAACAGTTGAGCAGTGAAGAATGTACTTAGCGAAGGCTATGTTCACGATGGTCATCAAGAGGTAAGACACCAGCTTCGTGGTATGTTCCTAAAGCTGAAGCATGAAATGGAACACCAAGGGCTAATCTGAATGCCTTAGAGTCTATGCATTGAAGCCTTTTTAAGAAGTATTTAGGAGCACTAAAAAAACCTCTTGTGCATATGACAATTTGGATCTAACTAAAGCAGAAGAAAGATGTATTAAACTTTTTGTTTCCTGGCCCCAACTTTGTTTACTTATAACTTTGAGCAGATTAAGAGATTTTCTCGCTTGATTTATTATATGTTCCAAGTGAAAATTCCAAGAACGATTTGACATCAGATGCACACCAAGGAATTTAATCTCAGGAGTGTAGCTCAATGTAGTATTATGTACTTTGAAGTTAGGAGTATTGTGAGCAGACCCACCTGCATCAAGTAACATCTTACGGGATTTTTTAGCCAACAGACACAAGCCATTATCAGACGTGAAGTTCCCAATGTTGTCTAACTCTTTTTGATATATTCTTCTAATGTAATTAACAGATCTCTTTGGTGTTTTTTTTTTTTTTTTAATGTGGCGTTCATCCATAGGCAGATGTCATCCGCATATCGAATTAAGTTAAAGGTTTTAAAATGTATTTAGGTACATCATTAGTTAAAATATTAAAGAGAAGAGGGGCGATCACAGAGCTTCGAGGGATACCCATCTAGTAATCTTTTGGATGAATGAGTATTACCAATTCTTGTCTGAATACTTCTGTTGGTCAGAAATGTTTTAACAAATTTATAACTATGACCAGAGAGACCTATAGTTTTTAATTTGTAGAAAGAAAACTCGTGGAGAGCGTGGCAGCAGAGAGTCCTCAGAAGAGAAGCCCCCTTCAAGCAAGTGTTTCGGCCTTATCTCCTGACACTCTAGGGGGGTTGGGCCACACCCGGTTCATGACTCCGGATGTCCCTCTGCTGCCCCTTTTTTTTTCCCCATCTTGGGACGAGCCATGGCTGGGATTCGAACCCATGACCCTCTGGACATGCTCATTTTCTACTTAATGACTCGCGCTTTAACACTGAGCCACAGGGACACCTGATATTTGTAGGGAAATTAAGCCTTATGAAGTTCACTTTTGTTCCGCCTTGACCAGATCTAGCTTGAACACCTCTCTGCCGCTTCTGCCATTGTTTTTCAGGGCTCTGGTTTTTTCCTTCCCTGCAACTGAGAGCTGTTTCTGAGGCTGTATGCAGACGTTCCTACAAACCCCCTAGCTCCAATTTCTGCAGTGAGGACTTTGACCTGATAGCCTTCTCTCCTCAGGCTGTTTGCCAGATCAGCATACTTTTCAGTCTTGTAGATTTGAGCTGCCTCCATTCTGTTCTCATATGGCACCGTGAGCTCGATCATGATCAGCTGCTTGGTTGACTTAGAGTGGACTACTATGTCTGGTCTCATGCCACTCTTGCTGATGATCTCTGGGTGACTCTTCCATTCTGGGAGGTCTGCAGTGCACTCCCAGTCATCTGCCCCATCCAGCAGACTCTGCCTGCATGTTCGAGTGGCACTGTTGTTCTTGGCCATGATTTTGCTGCCTCCTGCCGTGAAGAATGTTGCGGGTGCTTTTGGAGTCCTGATGCTCGTTTTGTGGTGTTGGTACTAGCCCAGACTACTTGTACAATCTCTTTGAGCACTTGGTTGTGCTCCATGTGTACCTTCCTTGAGCCAGGGCTACTTTACATGAGCTTAGAACATGCTCCACTGTTTGCTTTTCATGGCAGAGGGGGCATGCAGGATCGTCTGTTTTCCCCCACTTCACCAGGTTTGCATTTGAGGGCAGAAGGTCATATGCAGATCTGAGAATGAAGCTGATCCTGAGAGGGGCCATGTGCCAAATGTCATTCCAAGTTAGACTTCTTTGGAGTGCATTCTCCCACGTTGTCCATTGCCCTTGCTGGCTCTGCTGGACTGCTTTTTGGAGTCTTTTTTGGTCTTCTTCTTTTCTCATCTCCTGAATCATCATGTCTCTTTTGGCTTTTCCTTTGGCCTTTGACCACCATTCAGTTTTGGTCACCCCCAGTCCTTGTCTGTTGGTCTGTGTGTGTCCTGTTATTTCTCTGATCTTGAGACTTTCTTTTGCAGAATCCATCGCCTCTTGAACTTTCCATTTTCTGCCTGTCTTCAGCTGGGGCTTGATTGCTTCTACCCCCTTGTCTCCTGAGTCCTCCAGCATGCTTTGAAGTCTGATCTTCCTGCTTTGTATTCCTCCAGGATGGATTTCAGTGGTAGTTTGAGCTTTGCTTGGCGACAGTACAGCGCGATGTCAGTCAGACAGGGTGGGACACCAAGCCATTTCCTTGTGAACTTGTTGATTTTGGCTTCCATTGCCTCCACTGTGCTGGTGCAGATGTCGTATATCATCAGAGGCCATAGGAGCTTTGGTATCAGCATGAACTGCAGACACCAGACCTTGTATTTGCCAGGGAGCCACACTGGTCAATGGTATCCAAGCCTTCTTCCGCCATCTGCTTGGTTTCTTTTGCTCTTTGTGTGTCTTTCAGCGTATTATCATACCATCTTCCAAGGCTCTTGACTGGTTCTTCTGTGACTGTTGGAATGGCCTGGTTGGCAACACTGAAGACACAGATTCGGCCACTTTTCCTTTCCTCAGTGAGAGGACTCCGTGATTTCTTTGGCTTGAACTTCATTCTGGATGAGGCAACTATGTCGTCCAGCCTCTCCAGCACATGACGTGTCTCGTCTTCTCTGGATGAAATCACTGTAGTGTCATCCATGAAGGCCTTGAGAGGAGGCATCTTGTATCCATCGCCAAGATCTGTTTTGTCTCGCGTTGTTTGTTGCTGCTTTCAAGATGAGTTCCATTGCCAGCACGAACAGTATCGGGGAAATTGCACAGCCCATTGCAATGCCCACTTCCAAGTTGAACCAATCAGTTGTGTACTCCTGGTAGAGAACCGCATTGAGAAGCCATTGAAGTACTTCTTGAGCATATCGCGGATGTTCTTTGGCACATGGTACATCTCAAGAGCCAACTGTATCATCTCATGGGGCACAGATCCATATGCGTTTGCCAGATCAAGCCACACTACGTCCAAGTCTCTCTTTTCTGTTTTTGCTTTTTGGATTGCGTCCAGATCATTGTGGCGTGTTCTACACAGCCACCCACGCCTGGGATGCCACCTTTCTGGACTGACACATCCAAGTACTTGTTTTCCATCAGGTACTTGGTCAGCCTTGCTGCCATGACAGAGAAGAAGATTTTCCCTTCGACGTTCAGTAGTGATATTGGCCTGAACTGGCTGATGTCACTTGAGTTTTGCTCCTTGGGGATGTACACACCATCTGCCGTCATCCACTGGCCGCTGATCTTCTGGTTTCTCCAAGCCGATCGCA
>JAFLJL010019308.1:62647-147092 GCA_018398815.1 Conus ventricosus
CCGAGGGTTTTGGATTTGGCGCCACAGAAAAACCTTGTCAAAACATGACTTTGAATTTTTTTTCCCCTCACCAACGGCAGCCGCCAAATTAAAATCCTGCTTTGGGTTGTCAGCAACCTTTCCAGCCCTTGGACAATTAAAAGCGTCATGAACCCAAAGGTCCCGTGACCACGCCCCGTCGCGTTTTTCCTGGTAAAGAACCCCAAATTTTAGCGGAAGATTTTCTCAACCCTGGGACTGTTACCATGTCCATAAATCTACATCGGGAAAAAAACCAGAAAGCAGACCTCACTCTTCACAGGACGGGGTTTTGGGAAAAGGGGACAAGTGAAACCTATTGACAAAGAAATTCAGCCAAGCTCAGCGTTACAGGCCGTACCTTTTCATGTACGAAAAACATTGAAGAACAGCTGAAAAAAGAAAAGAACGGGAGTGATTGAAAGAGCCTCGGTCCAAAAACCTTGGTTCACCTGGGGTTTGTGTACCCAAACCCAAATGCCGGGAAAAAGTCCGAATATGGTTGATAGCGTGCCGCAAACAAAGCCATAAGGGAAAAGACACGCAGGCCAACTCTTGATGAACTGAAGACCATGCTGTTGGTGAAAAGGGTCTTTCAGCAAAACTTGATCTCAAAAGGGTAAACACTGGAACTTGCAGAAAATCACGGTACATCCAATTTTTGCAACACCAAAGGTCTTTACAAAAACAAATTTTTGTTCTTCGTGTAAAACTCGGCGAGTAATTTTCGGGAAAAAAATCCGACAACCGTAAAATTTGGGAGGGGTTGGTTAACAAAGGACGATATCCTTTGCTTTGGTGGCAACACAAAAAGGGCAAAAAAAAACCTAAAACCGTTTGAAAGGTACGCCAGAGAGAACCACCAAAAGGGCAAAAAATGTGCCTAAAATAAAAACTCCCTTGGTTCTTAGGAAATTCTTCAGTGAAGAGGGAACCCAAACCAAGTCGGGACAACCAAAACTATTCTTGAACTGCCTACCCTCAAACGCATCAGAGGTTAGAACTGCTTAAAAGATGAACTTTTGGAACATTTCATTCCAAACTACAACCTTTGACACTGATCTAGGGAACTGAAAAAGAAGACAACACCCTGGTCAGGACAACAAACATGACATTGCTCTCACACAGCCAAACAGCACGAGAAAGCATAACCTGAATTCTTCACCGAAGAAATATAGAGATTTTCACAGATGAAAGCCCATTGGATTTCTGCTGACTGACCCAAATGACAAAATTTTCAGTTTGCAAGCACAGCCCTCACCCAGTTAACAGAAGTACTCACAAACGAAAAAAAAGCCCTGCCATATAGGGCCCTGTGAATACCCATACTACACCCGGGGCCCCATTCACCGAAAATTTTACTGACCATAAGCCCGGGGTCCCCTGTCAAAAAACCCAGGAACTCAACGTCTGTCGCATAGAACGGGGGGTTGAAATGCAACCTCCCAAGCAACAGACAATATCGCCCGGGGCAACAATCCGCAGATTACCTCATCGACATCCGTGAAACAACAAAGAGATAGAAAAGGAAAAAAACACAAAGAAATGCCCAGTATGTTGTGAAACATCAACTCCAAAAACGTTCATTGAAAAGACCCCGAAAATGCAAAAGGCCGACTCTTTGCTGTCACAATTCCTTGCTGACAAATCAGGTTCACCCAAAGAAAGCGGCAAAAACAAAGACATTCCAAACTCTTCAGGGGGCCGGAACTACACTAGCACACAATTTCCCGTGAATCCTCAAAGGCATTGCTTGTTCACCAGCCAACCCACTGAAAGCAGGGAAAAAAGCTCACGTGGGGCTCAAAGGAAAATTTTAAAACTTCCCCTTTTCGTGAGAAAACTGGTTCGTGGCATGCAGAAACTGGTTTAAAAAAAAGCGGGCAAAGACGATGACTTGCCAGATTTCAACTCCGATAGAAAAGAACCCTAAAATGTCACCATTACCATCTGGTCCATGGCAAGAAATCAGCGCGACTTCGCTAGATCTCCACGGGACGTACTTACTTGTAGGACAGATGGGTTTTCTCCAAATGTCTGTTGAAATTCTTGAATCAACTCTGCACGCTTTGTCCTTTCCCCGGTGGGGAAGTTTTTTTTGAAATTTGATTTCCACCTCCCTAAAAAAGCAAAACCCCCCCTTTTAATAGCCTAATTGCAACTACGCTGCATCAGGCAGCACAGAAAAATACCCTTTGGCCCCGTGCAAATCTGAAATGAAAGTTCAGAGAACCACAAGAAATCTGCAAAGGGGGCCCCTGCACAACACAAGAACGGAAACAAGAGATTTTAAATTTCTCCTGCACAGATCCACCCCATTCTTCCACGGGGCTCCACCTGCTACTGCATTTTTTGGGCGCAACCCAAGACAAGATACCCGAAGTCTTAGCCCCAAAACCCGGGGATAGAAGAGAACTCCAAATGCCCTTTCCCAAAGGGGAAATGAAAAAATTGAGAAAGAAACCCAGTCAAGCCAAACAAAAATTTAGATTGGTGACAAAGTGCTCTGAAAGAACTTTCCCTGTGCAAATCCTCCACTCCCTACAACCGTTCCTGCCACTTCAGAAGAAGGGCACCAGGTGACGCCAAAGAGACAAACAAAATATAAAAAGAAACAGCAGTTTCTTTAAAACCCTTTCCCCCCGAAATTTACCTCCTACGAACGAAGTTGATCAGTGATAAGAAGCTGATACACACCCCCCGCAAAATCAAAACACACAACAAAAACAAAAAAACAGGAAAACACTTTAAAAAAGGTTCCAAAAACTCGCATCCTTTGACCGTTCCAATTTCCCCCAACCCGAAGATCTACCGTGCATTCATTTGCCAAAGAAATTTATGACTATTTCTTTCATAAATTTAACAACGACAAGAAAGAAATTAAGAAGAGGACACATTGTTGTGTAATGAAACTCCATTTGAAAAGAACGCCATTTTATTTCACCCCTGTGCCAATTGTTTAATTGTCATTTTGCAGACTAGTTATTGTCATTTTTATTTTTGTTCCAAGTTCTTTTTTTTAAAGTCCTTTAAAAAAAAAAAAAGAAAGAAAAGGGGCGTTAATTTTTACTTTGGGAAACAACATTTTAAAAGTGACGTTATATTACTTTGGAAATGCTTACATTTTTTTTTAAGTTTTAAATTTAAACAAAGGTTGCCATTTTTGCTAGCAAATGCTCGTTTCTTGAAAATTTTTTTTTTCAATAAGATTAGAAAAAAACAAAAGGTTCTTAAAATTTTTGTTTATTAGCTAATTCCTGTTATTAAATCAGGAATTTTCCGTTCATTCTTTTTGTTTTTATTAGTATGTTTAAGATTAAAATTTAAAAACAACTCTTAATTTGAGAAAAGGGGATGTATGTTGTAAAAAAGTTTTGGGTTTAAGGGGCGTTACTTAAAAACTTTTTCTTTTCACCTGGGGGGAAAAACATTTTTGACAAACCGCAAGAAGAACATTATATAGCATTTCACAAGTGCTTTAAAAGTTTCTGTTGTTGAATCCAAACACAAAAAAATTTAACAAACCAAGCAAAAACAAAGTTCATTTTGGGTTTGAGAGAGAGAGAGAGAAGTAGGAGAGAGAGAGGAAGAGAGGGGGGAAGGAGAGGAGAGAAAGGGGAGAGAGGGAGAGAGAGAGAACGGAATTTTTTCAGAAGGGCCTGGCATTACAATTTGCATAAACGCGAATAGGAAAAATATATCAAAGACAGCAAAAGGCAGACAAAAAATCAATACTACAATGGTAACAATTTTCAAAGGGGAAAGACAATAGGCAGACAAAGAAATCAAAACTGATGTTGAGCATTTAAATTCTGCGGGTAACCTAAGAAATTTAGTTGGTAGTATGGAGTTTTTTAAAAGTGATATAAAAAGCAAAAATTCTTCAATAAAATTTTGTTACGATTTTCCCTGAGCAATACAAATTTAAACAGGCATGGGCTTTTTAGATATCTAGGGGGAATAAAATCATTTTGTTAATCATGGAAGACAGGGTAGCACAGCAAAAATGTTGTTCATCCTCTTTGGCATTCTTACATAATGGACATATAATAGCATCTTCATCAACATTAGTATACGGAGTCTTCTGTGCGGATATATCAGCTATTCCAAATCTCATTCTTGCCATATAGGTCTTCAAATGTCTATCAATATCCAGCAAAAAGATAAGCTTCACAATCCCTAGATGATTTAAATGTTACATAAAAAGCATATCTGTCACTGTTTTGAACGTGTTCCTCCATTTTTGCCATTGGTTATCAAGCAACCTTTGACGTAGTTCTTTTTAAAAAAGATATTGACATTTGACATACCTTGATTGACCCAACGAACCGAACCCATTTTCATACCAAAAATCTCGAATGTCAGACGCCCAATTTTTCTTACCTCCAAACTAAGCAACATTATATACGCCTTATATGGTAATCTTTTCTCATCCATACGAAGAACTTTCAACCAGTAAACTAATAACATCGTAAAATAAGAGTTGCTGTACATAGTACGTCGACCTCTATCCTCATATACAAAATTATTTGACGATTTAGGTTGCGCTCCCAAGAATCTTTTTAAAGCAAACAAGTGAACTTGTTTCTATTTCAGCAACAGCTTTATCCATACCCATAACTCTGCTTCATACTGAGCTTGTTTCTATTTCAGCAACAGCTTTATCCATTCCCATAACTCTGCTTCATACTGAGCAACACTATCCTCGTGCACGCTTTATCCATACCCATAAACTCTGCTTCATACTGAGCAACACACTATCCTCGTGCACGCATTTATCCATACCCCATAACTCTGCTTCATACTGAGCAACACTATCCTCGTGCACGCTTTATCCATACCCCATAACTCTGCTTCATACTGAGCAACACTATCCTCGTGCACGCTTTATCCATACCCAATAACTCGGCTTCATACTGAACAAACACTATCCTCGTGCACGCTTTATCCATACCCCATAACTCTGCTTCATACTGAGCAACACTATCTTCGTGCACGCGATTGGGAGCTGACACGGCTGCGGTGTCATCTTCTGTCACAAGCTGACGGGGAACAACGCCACTTGCACGTGAATACATTCTGTCACAACTAGAGGAAGGCGGTGACTCTGATTGTTTTGTTCCCTCTGTGTTGTGTACAACTTCAGTAACACAATCCTTTTTAAGACATAGCAATGTTTAATGTTCTTTATGCACGCTAGGCCGGCCCGTATTCCTATTGTATTGGTATTAGGTTTTGTTGATGACCCAACTCAAATTTCTTCCCGTCAATAACATCTGTGGTCAGCAAAGCCTGTCGCCTTCAATTTCCTTTTCGGCTGTCTTTGGATGAGGGACAAATTTCGTCGAAATGTCCATAACCCGCGCGAGAAATCTTCCCCAATGAATATGTTGCTGCCCAAAGGTTACTTCTCTTACTAAGAACTCTTTCCTTGTCCTTAAAAAAGGTAACACCGGCCAATAGTAGGGGAATTTTTTTGTTGTTGTTGAGTCTGTGGAGTCGGTCAAAGTCAATGTCCTGTGTCAGGTCCAGTTTGTCCGTCAGTAGATCTCTAATCACACCTTCACATTGCTCTTTAGTTTCATTTTCCTGTTGGTGGATACCATAAAAGATGATTTTGTTTCTTTTGGACTGTCCCTCCAAGTCGTCAGCCTTCATTTCTAAGTTCTAAAACCTTTTCCCAGAGTCTTTCGTTTTGTTCTTTCAGAGTTGATTTTCACTCCTTAAATGTATCACTTCCTCTTTCAGTTCAATTATCTCTTCTCTTAGTCCAGTAACATGTCTTTAACTTGTTGGCTCTTCCTTCACTTCGTTGAACTTACTGTGAAGGGTTGCCATGATGTCTTCGGCATCGGGTCCCTGGCTGTCCATGAAAGGAGACGAAGCTCCAGCAGAGCCGTCACTGGTGCTCTTCAAGCGGGAACCCTTCCAAAGACCTTTCCGCCTTTCCTGCAGGTCCAGCAGAGCTCGCTTCGATTTGGAGTGCGGTGCGTGTTTTTTTCATACTCTCGCGCTCCAAAAGTTTGGATGCGTGTAATAATTATTCCTAACACACCACAACATACGTACATGTGATAGCCAGGCAAACACACCAGTTAGATTTCTTTTCTTTATAATTTTGCTGCCTGAACCATCAAAACATACATTCATGGGGGGAAAATTGGTAAAATTAAAAAAAAGTAAATACAAAAAGCATATGTTTAAAGTTTATCAATTTATGGGAACTTCAATCATCAGATATTTTTTCATTTTTTTGATATCACCCCCACATATTCGCCGGCCCCGTCCACAAGGTTTTCACAGATACAATCAACACACTTTTTTCCCCACAGAACCCAAGCCACAGTCAAACACACTAAAAGAAGAAAAAAGAATGATAACCAAGGTCCCCCCCTTGTTAAGCAAAAGCCTTTCACAAACACAAGGGATAAAGAAAAAGAAACGATCTCCACATAAAAAAAAGAAACATTAAATCCTTAGAATTTTCAGAAAAAGAACCGCAGTTTTAACTTTTTTCCCAACCAAGGGCCACAGTAATCCATAGCAGAAGGACCGAAATTTTCCCCCAAAGCACGGCCCCCCCTAGAAGAAAAAATCGAAAGTTTCAAAAAGGCACAGTACCCCCACAAAGAAAAAAAGGCCAAACGATTCAAAAGACTTTTCTCCACAAAAGAAGAACCGCAGTTTTCAAAAGGCACAGCAAATCAATTTTGAACCCCCGGAAAAAACCAAATTTCCCCAAAGCCCCTTTGAACACAAAAAACTTTGATTCAAACTTTCCGTTGTTTTCTAAAAAAAAAATTTAACCCCTTCCCGTGTATTGAAATTACATTGCCCCAAAACAAAAAATTTCGGGCCCACCGACCCCATGCGGGGGGGTTAACAATTAGAGCATATAAAAATTTTTACAGGATTTTTAAAGGGCACTCTGGGCCGACTATTTTTCCCCCAACAATTTTAAAAACAAATAAAATTTCCTGCTACATTTTCCCGGGGTTTCCGTCTAAAAAAGAACCCCAAATTTACACAGTAAACCCCAACATGGGCACCCCGGATTTAAAAGTAGCCTTCCCACATATTTAACAAACGGAGAAAACTATGAAAAAAACAAAATAAATTAGGTGGACCCAAAAAGCCTCGGCCTTTAATTTTGTTTCTCTTTTCTTATCTTTTTTTACCCTCGTCTTTGTAGTTACCTTGTCATTTTAAAGTTGCGTCTTTAATTTACTTTTGCCCGTCCCAAACCCCCCCCCTCCCCCAAAAAAAACAATGCCCGAATTTTTTTTTTGAAAAAAAGGGTTAAAACAAACAGCAGAATACATAAACCCAAAAACATACATCAAAAAGCTTCATAAAACTGCATTTCCCCAAAAAAGGGGAAACCACTTCCAAAGGGGGATCAATTGATTCCAAATGAGCGGGAGGGGAAAGGCATTTGAAAACATTCCCCCCCCAAAAAAAAAAAACCGGAAAACTGGCTGGACTTCAAAAAAAAACCCCTGAAAAGGGACAACCCCCATTCAAATCTTGAGTTTTTAAAATTTTTGCCCGTTCGCAGGTACTTTCAAGGGACTTAAACTGTTGCAAGAAAATCTGCCCCCCAAAAGGAACCCCTTTACAAACTTCTGAACACCCGGGCCCAAATGGAAAAAACATTCCCGCTCAATATACTGTACGCCTTCTCACATCCAGAAATTTTCCCGACTAGGGGAACCACGACTGGGTGAAGGACATTTTCACTCCCCCTTTAAGAAAATAAAAGCCCCCAAACCCCAAAAACTGGAAAACATTTCCTGGAACAAAGGTTTACCCAACCAAAGGAAATAACAACACAGGTGCAAAAGACAAAAATTCCCCCGAATCTTCCTAAAAAAGCTTCAGCACACTCAGGATCCAAGAAAAAAGCCCTTTTCCAGCACGATCGTATTTTGTTTAAATTTCAGACAGTGGGGCACTCAAAGTGCAAAACCTAAGGAACTTATCCCCTGTAAAAAACTGAAGCGGCCCCCAACAAAGACCTAAACCTGTTTTTTTCGGGTTTATAGGGGGTTGATATATTAAAAATTTTTTTCCCAACCTTCTTCCCTTTCCCGGGACGCCTATTCCCCTCCAACAACATGCCCAAAGGAAACCCCAAAGTGAACAAAAGCCTGCCTCGATCTTCAAAGGGAAACGAAGCTGTGAGGTTGAAAAGCCCCTCAAACGGGAGAGCAAAACCCTCACATTTTAAAAGGTGATCACCCCAAAGGGAAAAACAAACTGTACACAAGAATATCGTCAAAAAAACTGATGGCAGAAAACTGATCTAATCCGGGCATACGCATAAAAAAAAAACCGTGCAAAACACTGCGGGACCCTTTTTAAAAAGTCAAAAAGGCATCCTGACAAAGGGGGAAAAGACCCGGTTTTGTTGTAAAAGCCGCTTCGGCGATCCCCCGGGTTTAAACCCACGATCTGCCAATATCCTTTTGCAAGATCTATCTTTTTTGGAAAAATGACCCATCAGCTAACCTTGCAAAAAGACCCCTTAAAGGGCAGGAATGGGTTCGGCTTTAAAAGGGAACAAAAAACTTGTTCAAAGTCTGAAATCAATGCAAAATCTACATGTACCCATCTTTTTTTCCTGCCAACAAAAACTGGAGTTTCTTTAAGGGACAAATTGGAGGGTTAAAATTTGTTTCCCAAAGATCCAACATATCCAATCTCTCTCTCAAAAACTCTTTCGCAGAAAAAGGGGGATTCTTAACTTTTCTTTCAAACGGGGAACATCTTTTTGCAAGGGGGACCCAAATTAGTGCATCCCCTTTGAGAAAGAACCTGGTTTAGGGAGTAAAATGCCGGAAAATCATCAAGAAGAAACGAAAATTTCCCTGAAAACCGCTGTCAGAAAAATTCCATCAAACTGCACTGAGTGGATATCTTCATCTGGCATAAGGCCCGGCCAGGGAACACCCTTTTAAAGGGGGGATTGGGGTTAAAGCGCTCCCGTCCTGGACGACACCAACTGAAACAAACCACTTCAAAAACCCAGTACAAAAAAAAAACCCCGGAGGGGGACCCACAGAAAAAACCAACTCCGGAAACCACTCAAGAAAAAAACCTGTTCCTGCCAAAACCCCCAAGGTGCATCTCTGACCAAGGCCTAAAAGTACCTTGTGAAAAAACAACTTTGGGCCCAAAACAACAGCAGAAGAAAGGAAAAAAACACCGACAAATATACTTTTTGAGCATATTGCATGAAAGACTTTTCCTTGCCCTTAAACAAAAACCCTTGAAAATTCGGATCCCAAGACTTTGACTACGGGGAAGGGCCCCTAAACCAAAAGGCTAACAACTTTTTTAGATCAGTCGGAAAAAAAAACCCTAAAATTCATCATCAATTTGGGAAAACGGCTTTTCCCGGTGCGCCTTCTTGAAAAGTCCTTTTTACCCTTCAAAGAAAAAAATTTCAGCAAAAATCCCCAGGGCCTAACTTACTTTAGTCAGAAAATAACATTTTTGAGTTCAAAAAAGTACGAAAAAAGATTTTTTGGCCCTCAAAACCCCGGCTTCTGATCGAGTCCACGATTCCTGTGGAAAGAAACAGGACCACGAACCTTTCAAACCAAACAGCAACTAAAAGGGGAGAAAAAACCTGTACTTTCAAGGCAACTCTTTTGCATGCAAACAACGGCGGGGAATATCGATCCCCAGGGCCTTTTTGGGTGAGTGGGGGACAATTTTTTTTTAAACCATGGTTTTTCAAACCCCAAAGAAACTCTCAACTTTGGCCCTTTTTGCCGTGGGTGATACGGCGATGTACGTAGCCCTTTGCACCACACAAAGCTTTAAACTGCTTCATGAGAAAAGAGTTGAATGCGTTCCCCTGTTTCAACGGAACCCCTTGGGGGAAAACCCTAAACGAGAAAAGATTCCCAAAAATTTGTTCCCCCACAGAAACAAGGAAAATTTTCCCTTCAACGGAACAGCCCCCGGGAAAAGGGGGGTAGCAATGCCCAATCATGGTCAAGATGAAAGGATGACCTTTTCCCGAAGGAGGAGACGTGGACCAACAAGATCAACAGCCACACGATTTAAATGGGGTACTGATAAAAGACCCCAAAAGGGGGAACCCGGACAAACTCAACCCCTTTTATACTGTCCTTTTTTGACACACAACAGGAAAACAACAAACTTCGCTACAAACCACAGTTACTTCCCCGGCCAAAAAACTTTTTAAAAAGGGTTTAGACAGAGTACGCCCCAGAACCACAATGAACCCGACAGAATCCCCGATCTTTCGCCACGATAACATTAGGGCGAAGTTTAAAAAGGAACAAAAAACCTGATAAAAAAAGATATATTTTTGGAAAAAAATGTCTGTACAAAACCTCATCAGACCCCATAGTAGTAAAAGGCCCGTTTTTCCCAAAACCCCTTCACCTCACCAAAGAAAAATTTACTGGGAAACACGACCCTTTAAAAAACGCATCCCTCCTTTTGTTTCTGAACAAGATCAGAACGGGAAAAAGTTCAGATCACCCGGGATCGAAACAAAGGGTTTTTTTCCACAAAACCCCTTTTCTTATCTAGCCCCCCGTAACGGCGGCTAAAAAAGAAAAGGGTTTACCAGATACTTTACTTAAAATCCCTTTTACAAAATTTCCCGGGAAAATTACCCCCAATGGGGATCTGCGACAAAGGGCATCCAAGACACAACCCAAATCAAATCACCCACAAAATAAGGACAACTGACGGGAAAAAGTGCCAGTGGAAAAAATCATCCAAACCACCAAAAGAAAACACACTTAAATTGGTTTTCCCGCATCGACCGGGCAAAACTAACCCGTTTGGGGAACGCCCCCAAAAAGTAGCACCCTATCACCGGGAGAACAGAACTCAAAAAATGCCATTCACAGAACCCGCTCCAAAAGCCCCAATTTTTTCCCTGTGAACTCACCACAGCTAGGAAAAAGCAAAAGGGTATCAAAAACAGAGCAACAAGCACTGGAAATTTTTGCGGGAGCTGAGGGGCTCAAAAAAAGTAGAGTTACCCAAACCCCAAAAGGACACGGTCTGGGTGGCTAAAGGTGCAAATTTAAAATGGGGTTCTAAACCCGACTTCCATGGACACCTACAGCTACATGTCCTGTCTTTTTACACAAAAAAAACACAACACTGCAAAACTGAAACAGAAGCACTTTCCCGGGGGGAACTCTTACGCCCGAGGGATAACGGTTTTTTTAAAGACCACGATAACGGTACCGCCAAAGTTATTTCCACACCGCTTTTTTAACCAAAGCTTGAAGACCACAATAACCCGCTACCCCCAAAATTACTTTCCCCGTCAGCCGAGGAAACCCGGTAAATGGCCACTGTTTTGAAAAATAGAGAAACTGTTTCCTCTTTCAACTGACCACCGTACGGAGTTTTTATCAAATGCCGGGATAGCATTTTTGGGCAAACTGGGCCAGGGAGGTTTTTTTACCCCCGCAAAGAAAAATGTTTCCAACCCTTTTCCCAAAAGCACCCTTTGTTGGGTGGCACTCTGTATGACCTGCAACTTGATCATTTCATCAAAGTTTTCAAAATCTCTCTCACACAAAAAAGTGGCCAACTCCTTAAAAGACACACTCCAAAAAAATGCTAAAGCAAAATAAGATCCACCGACCCTTTAAAAAACATAACAAATTTTTTACAAAGAGGGCCCAACGGTCCCAAAAAAACGTAAGTTTTTAACTGCAAAAGGGCTCGAAAATTCATCGGGGCTAGGGGGTTTGCCCCACGAAAACGTTACGAAAACCCCTGGAGTACATTGAAATTTTTTCAGCAAGTCTCTTTCAAAAACCGTTAAAAAACACAACATTATTTTTTAGCGATACGGGGATAGGATTTTTTAAAACAGGGAAACCCCCAAATAGTGCAGACAGGAAAAGTTTTCCCCCCAAACTCTTTAGACCCCCCCAAGGAAAAAGAAAGGGTTTCAAAACGAAACAAGTAACTGTCTATATATCAGTTCTTTCTTTAAAAGGGGGCAATTAGGAAAAGTTTTGGGGGGGGGGCGTTAAACCTGGGGAAAAAACCCCACCCCCCGACTCTCACTGTCTTGTCCTGAGGGGTGCACTCCCGCTGAGAAGTGACTTGGGAAAATGTAAATCTTTTAGTTTTTCCCTATCTCTTGCCCTCCCTTTTTTTTTTCCCCTTGATTCTTTTTGTTTTTTCTTGCTCTTGATTTGCCCCTTTTTTTTTTTTTCCCCTTCTCCTTTTTTTAGTTTCCTCTTGTTTCTGCGTCCTTTTAGTTTCTTTCTTTTCCCGTACTCTCAAATGAAATTCTTTTTAATCGCCCTTCTTCCTCTCTTTTTCCCGTCCTGGGCAATACCTTTTTCAACATAGGCCCAAAAAGATTTTTCTCCCTCCAGACCCATTTCCTTTCCTCGTTGTAAATTTTTAAGGAAAACTTTGTCCTCCCTCCAAAAGAGGACAAAACAGGGCCTTTTTTTTTTTCCTTAGCCTTCTGTGCCCTCATGAAAATATGAAAAAAGGGCCCCGTCAAACCCCAACACACTCTTTTGGGGGAAACAAAAATTTAAACAAATTTTTTTTCACAAGCAAAAAAAGGTTTTTAAACCCTGCCACTAAAATATTTTGATTCCCCAAAAAGGATTTTTTTTCCAAAAAAACAAAACGACAATCACTCTTAAAAAGACTAAATTTTTTTCAAAACCCCAAACCCAAAACAAAAAAAAGAGATAAACAACCCAAACAGGGGTTTTTTGGGGAAAGGGGAGAAAGAAAAACACAATTGGTAATCAAAGCCAAAAATTTTCCAAACAACAAGTATAAAATTTAAGCAAGACAAGAGAGTAAAAAACAATTTAAAAACAATGTATTTTGTTGTTGTTTTTT
Source organism: Conus ventricosus (assembly GCA_018398815.1). Lineage (NCBI taxonomy): Eukaryota > Metazoa > Mollusca > Gastropoda > Neogastropoda > Conidae > Conus > Conus ventricosus. The sequence goes on from JAFLJL010019308.1 coordinate 75,551, forward strand.
TTAAAACACTAAGCATTCATAATGAAACAAAATTAAAAGATTTTTTTTTTTTTTCCAAAAATGGATCAGGGGGAGCCCCCACACACTTACTCAAATTTAAGAGAAAAAAACCCAAAAAATGCTGAAAAAAAGCAACACAATCCCCAAGTAAAGTTTGAAACAGAAATAATTTAAAAGAGAGGGCTGAAGGTAATAAAAATTTAAAACCCACAAAGGAAAGGGAAAAACTAGGAACTAGGCCCCGTACCCCCCGAAAAAAATACAAAGGAGATACCCCGTTAGCTGGAGACGGGAAAAAAGTAGAAAAAAACATCATAAAAAAAAAACAATACAACACAACTCAATTTTCAAAAAAGGGAAAATCGTGAAGTGACCTATCACTTCTAATTGGGCATTATAGGTTACAAAAACAAATCCTACCACTAAGGCTATTTTTAAATTTAATAGCAAAAGACATTTAAAAAACGGGGGACCCGATGTTACGGATGGAGTTTCGGTTTGGGGTTTTGTTTTTCCCGACTCTCGCTCTCAAAAATTTGGATTCGTTAAAAATTAAATTTCCCTTTCACACACCCACACCAAAAGTACCCTGGATAGGCCCGGCCAAAAACACCCGTTTGATTTCTTTTCTTTTTTTTTATGCTGGCCTGAACCCTTTAAAACATACATTCATGGGAATTGGGACAAATTTAAAACATGTCCCTACACCCATATAATCAAGAATCAATACAAAGGGCCCTTAATCCTCAATTTTCATTAAAAATATAAAGAAACACTTTACATATCTCGCCGGCGCCGTCCACAATGTCCCCACAGATACAATCAACACATTTGGTTTTTCCCCAGAAACCCCAAACCACCTTTACACACTAAAAGAAACAAAGAATATAAAAAGGTCCCCACAAGTTAAAGCACAAAGGGCCCTTCACAAACACAAGCATGAAGAAAAAAGAAAAAGAATCTCCACATAACCAAAACCAATAAATCACGTGAACTTTTAGAAGAAGAACCCCAGATTTAAAATTTAAAAAGGCACAGAAAACCATAGCAAAAAGGAAACCCCAAATTTACAAAACACGGCGATCCGTAGAAGAAGAATTTGCAGATTCATAAAGCACAGAAATCCACAAAGAAGAAACCCGCCCGATTCATAAGCCTTATTTCCCCCAGAAAAAAAGAAACCCCAGATTTAAGGCAAAACAAATCAATATTGAATCCCCGGAGAACACAATTTCACAAAGCCCCCAAAAAACACAATAAATTTTTAAAATTTGACGTAAACCCTTGACTAAAAACCAAAAAATTTAAATTCTCCCCTGTATTTATACTACATGTCCCTCAAAAAAAATTTAAATTTTACCCAAACCCACCACAAAGCGGGGAAAAATTTGAGCATATAAAAAATTTTTACAGGGGGTTTTAAGTCACTTCGGCGGGCATAGCAAAATTAAAATCAATTTTTATAACAAATTTCATTCCTTTCTACTATTCCCCCTGGTACCGTCATTTAAAAAACATCCCAAAATACACAGTGAACATCGGCAATACTGACTTTAAAAATTTAGCCTCTTTCCCCATAGTAACACTCGGAAAAAAACTTGATTAAAACAAAATAAAATTAGGCTGGGGCACCAAAGCCTCGGCCGTTAATTTTTTGCTCCCCTCTTGTTTTACTTAAAATTTTCCTCGCATGTATTACCCCATGTCATTTTTTTAATTGGACGCAAATTTCGTTTTACGTAAAACCGGGCACTGGTGCCTTTAAGGGGGGACTGCCAAAGAAATTTCCGCCTTTTCTGCAGGGCCCGGTCCAAGTCTCCACAGCAATGTAGAAAAACGCCGTCATATAAATAGGCCAGGAGCAAGCCAACCATGACCCCGTGGACCCGTTTGCGTAGATTAAATGTCGAAAGAACATGGCTTTCTTCTTCAACACTCATCGAGCCTTGAAATGTATGAAGATCGGCGCAAATCCCCCGCACACTGACCGAAAACTTAAAGCAGCTTCTGGCATGATGACGAGCAGGTACTCACCGGATTGATGTGGAGGCTCAGATCAGAGAAACTTCACGTAAATGTCGCAGCTCCTGTCAGTCAGTGTCAACACTTTGCCACCCGGAAGTGATCCCCCAAAAGAGAGAGAGGAGAGAGAAAAAGGAGGAGAGGAGAGAGAAGAGAGAGAGAGAGAGAGAGAGAGGAGAGAGAGTAGTTAGTTGTGTGTGTGTGTGTGTGTGGGTGTGTGTGTGTGGTGTGTGTGTGTGTGTGTGTGTGTGTGTGTGTGTGTTGTTGTTGTTGTTGTTGTTGTTGTTGTTGTTACTTGCAAACTGCGCTTCAAGATGAAATCCAAAATGATGTAGAGATATTCTGAGCCCATTTCAAAGCATTACGCCTCGTGTGGCATGACTCCTGGACAGTTTATTCAGGTACAAACAAGAGTTCTACCAAACGTATTTTAACATGTGTATAGTGTTGCCTTCTGATCTCTCTCTCTCTCTCTCTCTCTCTCTCTCTCTCTCTCTCTCTCTCTCTCTCTCTCTCTCTGAAAACTATTACACATGTTCCGGTATTTGGCGTTCGTTACAAGTCTGTGGCAAAAGGAAATCTTTCTATGGCTGTAGGGAAATCTAATCTGCTGCTGCCGTGCAAATGAACTGACAAACTGACAGTGAAATCTTGCCCGCTGGTGCCGTGCTGGTGCCGTGCTGATGCCGTGCTGATGCTGATGCCGTGCGGACGAACTGATGAACTGACGCTTGGTGCAAATGTGACAAGTGGATGAAAGCCAACAACGCAGACGCACAACATGACTGTCGCCCGCTATTCACGCCGCGCTTTTCGATGGTTAGTAATAGAAAGTGGAAGTACTGGACACTGAGATATGAAATTAAACTCTCTTGGCCTGTGTCAGTAGTGAGAACAGTGCTACTAGCCTACCTGCTCCTCTTCGTGTGTCAAATAAAGGGAACGACTAACCTGTCTGGTGGCTGTTATTAACACTGTGACCTGTCAAGCTCTACAGTGCAGCGACTATGTCAGCTGTCAACCCTGCAGTTCAGCAACATCAAAGGTCTGCCTTTCACGATCCAAATCTGCATTTGCCAACTTAGACGCCTTTTCCTCATGTTAGCTGTAGCAACTGGATTTGAAGGAGCCACCAGATGGAGATTGTACGAAGGCCCCAGTATAGAGTGACTATCCACACAACGAAGGAGGTCCAGGTGATCCTCCAGCTTATCATCCTTGAGACATACATGATCTGGATCGGATGGTACCTTCTCTTCTGTATGGATGTGGAATCAAATCCAGGGCTGGGAGGTGGATGCATCAACAAGACCAGGCGCATGACAGTCACAGCTTTGGCCCCTCAGACAGGTATAGGCTTTGGCCCTTCAGACAGGTAATAGGCTTTGGCCCTTCAGACAGGTATAGGCAAAAGGCACGGGTTGGGTACTTTCAGAATCCAGGGTTTGAAGCTTTCAACACCAACCCAAGAGATCTTCACAGAAATCTACTCACTCTGGCTGGATATCCGACAATTCAAAAAAAAAAAAAAAGAATCAACAGACGATGCGCTGAGACTGGAGTCTCTGTGTGGTGCCCTTCAAAGAGACAATCGACATCTGAGCATGACGTGCAGTGGTTGACTAGCCAGTGCCAACTCCTGGAGCAATACTGCAGTGAGTTATACCAGTGGAAAGACTCTTTCATGGAGATGTCAAAAAACATAGATGACCACATGGATAAACTAGAATCTTTCTCAAGTCGCAACAAATCAGATTATTTTACGTCTTTGAAGGCCCCAATGAAGACAATTCAAAGTGCATTCGGAAGGTGGTGCAACTACTGAACAGGTACTTTCCTTGCAAGTCATGGACAACTGATGATGGCGAACGTGCGCACCGTCTTGGACCTAAACCTGAAAGCCACAATAATCCACGTCCATCATTGCACGTCTGTTCCAATGGCAGGACAAGCTGGCCATCCTTCAGGCCAAAGAGTGCAGAAGGGAGATGGCAAACGATCTGGGAATCCGAGTCGCCTCTGATCTAACAAACGCCAGAGCCAGGCCATCCAAGCAGAAAAAAGATGCAGGCAGACATGCCTATGTCTGGAAGGGCGTCTGTACTACAAGACTGGAAGTCAGAAAGGACAGAGCAGAAGAGATCAAAGAGGCCTCACTGCAGGGGCAAATGCAACAACCTTGCCCACAACCAGAGACGGTGACATCAGCTCACCTAGAAACAGAGAAGGCAGCAAAGTAGGCAGCGACAGAAAGCTGTGATCTGCCGACAGGCCTACAATGAGCAAACCCATGACAATACAGTACGCCTTCGTGACAAAGGAAAGATTGTGGCCACCCATCAAATAGACGAGAAGCCAGAGCCATCATCCAACGGTGCAATACAAGGTACATCCAAAGATGTAAAGCCACCAGACAAGATAATCAGAAGCAATTAGTACTGTCTAGAGAGGACTAGTCTCCAAAGTCAAACAGCAGACCTCCCAACCTCAAGTATAGGAAAATAGGATGCACGTGGCATTAGGCTGACGCAACTCAAACAGCAGTGATGAGTCTTGCCTGCAAGCCCATCCCACGTTTGAGGACAGACGTCCCAGTCTTGCTGACGCACGCCAACAACAGAGAGGCCACCCCCACTCCCAGTAAAGTACACAGCCACGTGGACCCCCTGTGCCCGGCCCAGTCGAATGGGACAAACCCAAAACCTGTGTAGAAGGAAATCTACCCAGCAATTCATCCCAGACAACCAGTGATATAAGAGTAGCAACCGTACCCAATGACCCCTCAGCGCAAGATGCTGTAAACAAAATCACCACTAGTCCAATATACCTTCAAAGTACACCAATGGCACAAACACAAGTTTCAGATTTCACCAACGCCAGACAAGCCAACAGAAGAGGAACCTCAGAACGATAGCAGCCAAACTTACGCTAAACAGGCTTGCTGATCCTTGGACAGACGTCCAGAACAATAGCAGCCAAACCTCTGTCAAACAGCTTGCTGACCCGTGGACTGCTGTAGATGCTATGGAGAGTCAGTCTTCTGATTTCAGAACAGAGTTAGGGGACAAAACCAACACAGGCAGAGACCAGCAAGACGTGCAGGAGCAAGCCCAGCAAGCTTCTCTCTAGAGACTGAAACCCCAACAGCAAAAAGTAGGTTGACCAGAAGCAAAACTGGGCAAAACAAGCTCAGGCAACGCAACAGCAAGGAAGGCAACAGCACGTCACAGAGTTATTTCCACATGCCAAAACTAACTCCGCTCTGAACGGAATCGGGAGCTCAGCCTCCAACAACCTAGGGATACGACTCTGCCCATGTCATCAACCCTGGCCTCTTATGGCCAGCGCAAACAACCGAGCATACATGGTCACAGTGTATCCTTTTTAACATATAATATAGAAGGACTGAATACTATCTATCAGCCTGACATTAGACAATTCTTGTCAAGTTATGATATTGTTTTTCGTACAGAAACATTTTCATCCAGCTTGTCATTCATTTATTTCCTGCTTTTAATGTGTTTGTCTCCCCAGGCGTGAGTGTATCAGACAGCACCGCAGCTCGCCTCTCTGGTGGTGCTATCATGTTAGTAAAGAATAATGTATTCTACCTTAGTACAACAAATTCAAGTTGAATACGACAGCTGCATCGTGCTCAAGATTTCAAAGCTCTTGCCAAATTTACGAAACGAATGTGTATTGATAAGTATGTATGTTCCTCCTGCCCATAGGTCTATTATGTTGACTCAGAAATCGAGAATGGAATTGACTTACTAGAGCAGTGTATACTTGATGTTATGAATTGATTGGGGAATGTCCCCTTATGCTTATGGGTGATTTCAATGCTAGGACTGCTGATGCAAACGCAAAAAGAGCTCTCTTTGCCATATTTGCCATATGATGTTGATGATGATGATAAGGATGACAAAAATTTACTGCCTGAAAAGGAATCAAAGGACTCTTCAACAAATGACTTCGGTCGTCGTCTAATTTTGTTATGCGAACAATTCTCTCTTGTTATATTGAATGGTCTGTTACCAGGAGACCGTTATGGGGCATATACATACATTGCTCACAATGAATCAAGTGTGATCGATTATTTCTTTATTTCTCGGTTTATCTTAGATTATGCTTCATGTTTACAGTTATCTCAAGAATTGAATCCAAACATATGCCCGTGAAACATAAACCCTTAATGTTCAAAAGCAGCTGGTAAAAACTTGTGAAAAATGCGAAAAAAAACTATTATTCAAAAGTATGTTTGGAATCAAGAGCTGAGAATGAATATAGGCAAGCATTGTTATCAAAACAAAGTTCATTAATTTTTCACACAAGCAGCTGAATTGATTAACATTGATATCAATGCAGCTGTAGAAAAAAAAAATAACAGGTATTGCTGATGTTGGGCAGTGTATGAAGAAAAAGATGTATTGGGGAAAACAAGTTAGTTATATACTTGGTTCGATAAGAAATGCAGGGATAAACGAACAGCATTTCGTCAGTCCCTGAGAAATTTGAATAAATGTGTGGATACATAAGATGCAACGGACGTAGGGCGAATAGGCCACTATGAGAAAGGATTACAATTATTTACAAAAAGTAAACAGAAGATAAACAAATGTTCTTGAAACGATTGAATGCAATAGTACTGATCCTAAAACATTTTTGGGGTGCCATAAAAAGACGTATTATCAGTATATTAACAACCCGCACGATTTCAAGTGAGGATTGGTATGACCACTTTGAAAAAGTATGTATCAATACAGATTGATACACTAAATAGTAATAGTTCATTTTCTAACGAAGTTTCCAGTACTCAATCTCTAACTGTTTGTGAAACAGATTGTTCCTCTTTAGATTTAGAAATATCAGAACTGGAAGTATATAATGCCATGAAAGCACTAAAGAATGGAAAAGCATCAGCTTCAGCAGTGAGTTTTATAAAAACTCTTCTCCTCAGGTCATTTTGGTCCTGACTAAGCCCTTCAACAAACTTTTGAAATCATGTATATTCCCCAAATTGGTCAGAATCAATTATACGGCCATTTACATAAAAAAGGGGACACTAATTTCCCCTGACAACTACAGGGGTATTTTGCTGTTGAATATCAGCAGGAAAATGTACACATTCATACTTAAGAGATGACAAATTGGGTAGAGGATCAATAATTTGTTAAGTGAAACACGGCAGGGTTAGAAAAAATACTGTACAGTCGATCACATATTTACTCTACTTGCACAGTTCAGAAGCAATTTTCAACTACAAAACAAAATTATATGCAGCTTTCATTGATTTTAGGAAAGCCTTTGATCTCATAGACAGAAACCATGTTTGGCTTATACTCCGCAAAAAAATGGTATCAAAGGGAAAATGTTCAAAGCTATTCAAAGTGTATATGAAATAGTTAAAGCCAGGATCAGAACTAAATGGGTGGTCTTACAGAAACATTCATGTGTCATTCATAACGAAAATACAGGACTACAGGCATCTCCCTGTTTCACACCCTATGTGCACAAGATACAGTCTGTCAGTTCATTGCCAGATCTTACGTTTGCTTTCACATTAGAATACATACTTTGTTATACACTGAAACAGCTTCCCTTTAAAACCATTTTTGAAGAAATGGCCATAGAAGTTTCCTTGAAATAGAATCAAAGGCCTTCTCAAAATCAATAAAAGCAACGTAGAATTTACGATTTAATGAAACTGCTTCTGTTTTAATTGCTAATAATGTAAACATTGTGGTCCACTGTAGCGTACACTTTCTTTAAGTATACAGCCCATGATATTCGTCAGTGTTATTTATACTGTTCTTCCCTCATCTGCAACCTGTAGTGTATAAGAAAACTATATGGCTTGCTGCCATGTCACTCCAAAGTGACACTCCTCTGTAGTGCAAGGGATCATTAATATTTCTTATTCATAAAACATTGGCTACTTTGATTGATTCCATCCAGCCGTCAGGGAAATATTCCTCTGTCAAAACGAGACATTGAAAATTTAACAAGGAACACGACAATCGCTCCTTTTTAAACATTTCTCCAATTTAAGCCATCTGGACCAAACAGAATTTGCCGTTTTTAAACTTCTGTATAGCTATCTCGTTAACGTCCTCTTTGGAGATTGGGTCATCCAGAAAGAAGAGTTAAATCCAATTTATCTGGGCCTCATTTCCAAATAAATGTATCATTTCTGATTCTGTTGTGCGTGGTCAAACATCGTTGTCAAGTAGGTTTTTGAAATGTCTATGGCCACTCGTTAACCAGAAATCGCATTATGTGTGTTAAGACACGGTGAATGACCCCTATAATATTAGCCTATAATCAATTGGTATCTTTTCAACAGAATTATATAGATTATTTTAATATAACAAGTGTTGTATTATGTTTCCTTCTTCGGTTATAGCTTCTTCATATTCTCTTCGAGATTGTACAATTAATTCGACCTGTAGTGACATCCATTGTTCTGCGAAATATTCTTTAGAAGCTTCCTGCTAGACATTTTAGCCACTTGACATTCTAGGTCAAAGCCAAGAATCGTTAGGGTTCTTTCATCAATTCTGTTCGTTGTTTTTCTTACACTCGCTTGTACTTCTCCATTAAATGTTATAAGTATTCATTGCCAGAGTTAATATCCACATATATGATGTCATTGGCTGCATTCCAAATAAAATGATTTAGTACTCACATTGTATTCGATCAGCACATGAAATATAATCCTGCATTCTGTTCCAGAAAGGACACTATGGTTTTTCATTAAAGTTTCAATTTTCAATCACAAGATCTTGATCCATATGAGGTTTAGCGTCCTGTAAAAGTTATATGTAAATTCTTAAAAGGCAACGTGGAGCGGACTCAATGCATGTTTGTACATACATAGATACATATGACATAACACTACATATCAGATCATACAGAGGCAATAAAACTCAATCATGAAACTAGGACAGGGGTCGTTTTGTGAAACGCCGTGGCGGGTCGCACTTTATATTACTCCATTTAAAATGCATATAAATTTAGAGTGTCACATGCTTTGTAAAACACTATGCCATTTCTATTTTTATACTTTGTCTTAGACTCCCTTTTAATATTGAAAAAAAATCATGTTTAATCATGGCACTGTATACAGTGCTATTAGCACCTGGTGTCTGACCGTTATATAGAAGTTCTGCTGTTAAGGTCTCCGTCTTAAAAGATTATAAATTATGATTAGGAAAATTCTAAATTTTTGCCCCTTTGATCGTCTTCCTTGATGAGGGAATTGCTAAAGCAGGTCTTACAGAAAATTTTCATGGCGTATGTACAATAGAAAAAGATTTGTAAACAATCAAGGAAGGTTTTCAACAAATAAACAAACTTTGTTAACGATGTTTAGACTATGTTCAGAACGTTAGGATCACCAAACTTCGATAAACAATCCATTGACATTCCAATGTATAAATTGACACATAACGATCTTCCATCAACACACACGATTATTCACCTTTTTTCGCGCTACGCGTATTGGCATGCACACTCCTATGCTGTGTACATTCAAACTACTATTCTCAAAAATACACAACAAGACACCGCTGGTGGAAGGCAACGTGTTCACACTATCCTCGTGCACGCGTTCGGGAGCTGAACGGCCTGCGGGTTGGTCATCTTCGTCACAAGCTGACGGGGGAACAAACGCCTCTTGCACGTGATACCATTCTTGTCACAATCTAGGGAAGGGCGGTGACTCTAATTGTTTTGTTCCCTCTGTGTTATGTACAATTTGTTAACTAATATCCTACTCGGGGAAATGCAGACACAGAAAACACAGTAGATATGGCGCCATATATTCTTAATTTCCAAATTGAATCCTCCTCCGTGTAGGATAGGGTGACTGCGGGCGTGGTCCCGCCACCATCCGAGGCGGCGGTCAGCGTCCGGCACCATCCCAGCTGGAGGTCATGGTCACGTCACCCATCCACAGGCTGGGGTCAGGTCCGGCGCATCCCATCCCAGGCTGGGGTTCAGGTCCGACACCCTGCCAGGCTGGGGTCAGGTCGGCACCACCGGCCACCTTTCAGTCAATCCACCCGTGGCCCCGGCGTGAGACAGGCAAACCTCAACGATGCTTCAGCCAGTCATCTCCTACCCGTGGCGACATGAGTCAGGACATACTTCAACGAGGCATCAGGCCTTGCAATCGGTCTTCAGTCGCCGCTAAACAAACAGGGCCATGCAAACTACTCTTGGCTGGCGTTAGGAGCCAAATGATTAAAAAATTTTCTTGCTAAGTTAAATACGCGTGCAGCTATCCCAGCAGTGTACCTATACCGGAGCCACTTTCCATCAAAATCGGACCGCCGTACGATCACATGATCTCATTTTCTCTCATACCCCAATACCTTCTGGCGTTCAATCTTAAGACTTGATATACACAAGAAACTACTTGTGCACACGACACCTTCAACGATCCTGTGCACAATGGCTAAATTACAAATCGTTTTTTTTTTTAAGGTATTTGGACAGTATTTCAACTTTGCATTTTATACTGTATGTAGAAAATGTGATGGGAAACAGATGCTACGAATCTGATACATGATGTGTTTACCATGCTTTGTTGTCTAATGTCTTAAGACAAAAACAACAACAACAAAAATAACATGTTCCTAAAAGTTAACTTAGGACTTGGGGTTTCTTTTCAGAAACGTCAGCGTCCAACCAGCAGAAAGAATTTACACTACCTTCGCAAACTGGTTCTGGTCAAAGACATAATTTCATTATCCTATATATTTCAGTACTCTACCACTAGATCAACAGAGAAAAGAGTTTTGGGTTGTCTACGTAGTAGGTGGAAAAAGTGGTTGGAAATCTTTACATGATAATATTACAATGAAAAAATAGAACTCAAAGTATGCGTATTGTATGGACGATGATGTCGTTGTGGAATTCTTTGTTCTGTTTGGTATAAAGGGAGCACCAAAAAATGAATTATTGTTTCCTCAGTCTCTCCTTCGAATGAATGAAGTTAGATGGCGTGGAATGGCGTGAACAGCTGTGTTGTAAGTTGACTGTAGCAAATTGCCGTGTGTGACAGTGGTGACCCGATTTTTAGACCCTTTAGCGTCATTTGTAGCCTCATTGAAATGTTTGAAAATAATGATACAGTTTTGAAATTGCCAACTCTCGGTATTGTAAATTGAATTGGTACGCATGGGGGACTTTATTGTAAACAATGGTGGATGTTTTGTATCCCTATGATTAGTTTTGTATCCTATTCTGAATTTGGGGAAACAAAGTTGATTTGATTTCCTTTTGATGATATGCACTCCCGATTGTGACCTCTGTTTTCTTTTTCATTGGCATTATTAGTCTTTGTAGTGTCTTGTTTATTTTTTCATCGTGTATTTTGATTTGTGCCATGCTTTTGATCTATTGGGACTTAGTCCATGTCCCCTGTTTTCTCGGGAAATAGATTCAAGGTCAGTGAACTACCTGAGGGTTTTTTGTCTTTCGCTCCTCGGTTCTGCTCACATCTTTTGGATCTTTACCTTTTTGGTTTCATGCGATGCTCTGTAACTGTCTCCCGCTTACTCTAATATATAAAGCTGCTATTTGATTATATTTTTGGCGTATTCGCTATTTTATACTATAGGAGTTTTTTGATAAGTGTGTGTTGATGGGCCTTTATGTTTATTGTTGTAGCGAGTTGTGGTGAATGTTGGCCAATGGATTGTTATTGTGCTGATTTTGATAGGCGCACACTTTTGGCATCATTGGCCTAATGCTGTGCCTAACTCATATTCTCATGTTTCCATGTGGGATTTGGGGTGGTTTGTTTTTGTTACCTATATTTCGCGAAATCTTACTTACTAGTACTTTCTGTGTTGTGAATGTTCACCTATTTTAATCTTCTTGTTGTGCGGATCTCACTGTATTGATATTTAAATTCATTTTCATCTGTGTAGGGCGTCTGTCCTAATAGCCAATCGTGGGTATTAACTACACGCTTTTCTGTTCACGATGTTGTGTCTTCTAGACCCTTTGATTGACCCATGCCAACCTCGGCGGGCATTAATGTGATATTGAGTTCGGGCGCAGGCTGGGATTTGTCGTTTTAAGTTCTGACAATTCTATTCTGTTCTTTTATTTGACAGCTGAATTATCACCCTCTCAACCCGCGTTTCTTACAATTCAAACTGTTCTTTGTTTTTACAGTTAATAACCCCCCCCTCCCCCCCTCCGTGTTGGTCGCTGTGGTTGGTGATAACGTCAGACTACATTCCTCGTTATCATGTCTTATGTAACTGCATTCACAATTAATGTTACCAAAGTTACATTAGGAATGGAGTTTTTCTTTCCAGAAAACTCAAAGTCCAATCAGTGAACGAACCTGACCCCAGCAACTGGTTTCTTGTCAATAGAATTTTCTTAATTCAGCATATTCCCAGTACAAAAATAAAGGACGAAGAAAGGGTTGTGGAAATGTTTAATTGTAGATGGAAGTGATTGGAAATGTTCAAATAAGAAGGAAATGAAATGAAAACAGGACCAAAAATGTGCAGATCATGTGTTGATGCTGTTGTTATTGTGATAGCTTTGTTATGTTTGGTAAAGGGAAGAAGCACTAAAACGTGAGTTAATGGTTTCCCTTAGTCTCACTTTGAATGAATGGAAGTAGATGCGCGCGAATGGAGTGAATATGCTGTGTTTATAATTGGTCTGTATGCCAAACGTGCGTGTGGCAGTTACCTACTTGTACATGTTTTATAGAAATGAATGAAAAGGCATTGTTTTACAACAATAAGTGAGTATTTTGTGTTTTCGAGGCATAACGTATTATTTTGGCACTTCAGTTATATAATCAGTTTGCCAATAACGTCGGTTTTTACAGACTTATACCGTTCAAATACTTGTCCCTTTTATTCTTCCGATGTCATTTCGGATTTGTGGATAACTAAATCTAAATTTAATCACTTTTGAACACGCGCGCACGCACGCACATACGCTCACGACAGGACGCTATGCACGCACACACACACAACGCACGCACACTCACACACACACACACACACACAACACACACACACACACACCCACACACAACACACCACACGCACGCACGCACGCACGCACGCACGCACGACGCAACGCCGCACGCACTGCACGCTACGCACACACCACACACAACAACACCCACACCACACCCCCCCCCCCCCCTCACCCCCCCCCCCCCCACACACACACACCCACACACACGGCTTTATAATCGGTAAATAAAAACATCGGGCACATCCGTGACCCATAATGCCCTTCCAATTTTCAGACAAATATTGGGACACAGTCTTTTCTGGAGATATTCCATTAAAAAAATTGTTATGGGTGGTTATAGCCGTTAGCAACGGCCCCCCCCAAACACGGTAATTTAAAACGTGGGCAGTGATCCGTGACCCATAACGAACATACTGCTTATTTTCAACAAAGATGGGCCAAGTACCTTCTGAGACATTATTAAAAATTTAAAAAAAAAAAACTGTTATGGGTTTTTACAGCCCGTTTGTAAACAAGATATAACGGTAAACTGAAATAATCAGGCTGCACTGAATAACCATAGCTGAACCATACCTGCTTATTGTCACAAAGATCTGCCATGTATTTCGGTGATATTCATAAAGAAGGAAAATAAACCGTTTAAGGCCGTTATCAGGCGTTAGTAAAGGTATAAAGGCAAACCCAAAACATCGGGCATCAACCGTGTCCCATAATGAACCATACCTGCTAATTTTCTCCAGGGGTATCGGGCCAACGCGGCTGTCTGTATTAATTTTCCATGAAGAAGAATAAACCGGTGCATGCTATTTAGTAACGGCCTTAACGGTGTGAACTAACACATCGGGCATTATTCCATGTCCCATAAAGAATAAACCTACACATTTTCAGAATGATCGGCCAAATTACCTTTTGAGATATTCCATTAATAAAAACCGTTGTACAAGGCTATTACAGCCGTTAGCAAAAGGCGTTAAATGTAAACTAAACTTCGGGGCTTATTTGTGTCCCTAATGAACATACCTGTTAATTTTCAGAAAGATCGGTCCAGTACTTGCGGTGATATTCATGAAGAAGAAAACCATCACAGGCGTTAGTAACGGCTATAACGGATTTAAACTAATATACATTGAGCATTATTTGTGACCCATAATGAACATACCTCATTTTTCAGAAATTCGGGCAAGTACTTTCTGAGATATTTCATATAGATGGAAAACATTTACAGGCCAATACAGCTGTTAGGAATCGGCTTTTAACAGGGTAATGGTAAACTAAAAAATCGGGCATCATCTCGGTGACCATAATGTACATTACATGCTAATTGCCACATAGATCTGCCAGGTACTTTCGGGCGATACTTCCTCATAAAAGAAAAAAAAAACAACGTTACAGGCCGTTTACAGCCTTTTTAACGGCTATAACGGTTAACTAAAAACATCGGGAATGTATTCCTGACCCATAATGATACATACTAGAATTTGTTTCAGAATGATTGGCGATGCACTTTTCTGAAATACTCCATAAAGAAGAAATCCGTTACAGGCCAGTTACAGCCGTTAGTAAACAGCTATAACGGGGTAAACTAAAACATCGGGCTTCACCCGCGGACCCCATAATGAACGTACCTGCTTATTTCATTTTAGAACGGCCTCAAGTACTTTAGGAAGTATTATGCCATGAAGGAACCAAAAACCGTTACTGGCCATTAGTAAACGTTAGACGGGAAAAACTAATAACATGGGATTATTCCGTGACCCCAAATGAACATTACATGCTAATTTTCACACAGTCAGACCGAGAATTTGCTTTCTGAGATTATCTATAAAGAAGGAAAACGTTACAGGCCGTTACATTCCGTTATTAACGCTATAACGGGGTAAAACTAAAACATCGGGCTTATTCGTGACCCATATGAACATGCATGCTAATTTTGCACAAAGATCGGCCATGGTACTTTCTGAGATATGATATGGAGAAGAAAAAAAACTGTTACAGGCCGTTACAGCGATAGTAAACGGATATAACGGTAAACTAAAACATCGGGATCATTCCTGACCCATAATGAACATACACTAGAAAATTTACAGAAAGATCGGCCACATGTACTTGTTGGATATTCCATAAAGAGTAAAAGCATATTACAGGCCGTTACAGCCCGTTTTGTAAAAGCTTAAGGGTAAAATAAAACATCGGGCATCACTCGTGGCCATACTGACATTGCTGCTTATTTTCCAACAAAGGATCGGCCGAGAACTTTCGCGACATATTCCAATATTAGAAGAAACGGTTACAGGCCTTTACAGACGTTAGTACTGGATATAACGGGGTTTTCTAAAAATCGGACATCATCCGTGACCCATATTGAACATACCTGCTAATTTTCACAAACATCGCCAAGTACTTTCGGAGTTATTCCTAAAGAAGGAAATAATGCGTTACAGGCCGTTAAGCCGTTTCGTAACAGTTTATTACTGGGTGTACACATAAAACTCGGGCATATAATTCGTGACCATAATGAACATACTACCAAATTTTTCAGAAAGATTGGCCAAGTACTTTCTGAGATATTCTATAAAGAATGAAAAACCGTCTGCAGGCCGTTACAGCCGTTAGTAACTGCGCTACAAACGGTGTTGACTAAACATCGGGCATCATCCGTGACCCATAATGGAACTTACCACTGCTAATTATCACAAACATCGCCAAGTACTCTTTCGGAGATATCAAATGGAAGAAAATTGTTACATAGGACGGTACTGCCGTTAGTAACGGCTATAACGGTAAATATAAAACATCGGGGCATTATTCAGGGCTCATAATGATTAATACCTATAAATTTGCAGAAAGAATCAGCCAAGTAAGTACTTTTTGAGATTTTCTAAAAGAAGGGGGAAAACAGTTACAGGCTATTACAGCCGTTTCTAAGAGTATCGGTTTATAACGGCGGTAAAGTATAACATCTCGGCGTCATCGTGCCCCATCCTCTTTATACCTGCTAATTTTCACAAAGATCGGTCAAGTATTTTCGGGAGATATTCCATAAAAGAAGAGAAAAGTGTTACAGGCCGTTTACAGCCGTTAGTAACGGCTTTAGCGGTGTAAACTAAAACATTCCGGCTTTCATTCCTAACCATGAATGAACCATTTACCTACAAATTTTCAGAAAAATGACCAAGTTAATTCTGAGATATTCATAATGAGGAAAACCCCGTTACAGGCCGTTACAGACAACTGTAACAGCTATAACGGGGGGACACTAAAACTTATGCTATCATTCGGGTGACCCATAATGAAACATACCTGCTAATTTTCACAAGGGCGGCCAAGTACCTTTCGGTGAATCACGCGTTACAAGCAGTTGCTGCCATTAATAACGGCGCATAACGGTAAAACTTAAAACATCGGGGATCATCCTTGACACATAATGAACATCCTTCAAATTTACAGTTAGATCAAGTCAGTAGTTTTGTTCTGGAGTTCTATAAGAATGGGAGTACAAAAAACGCTAAGAATAATTCTCGAAATCGCGTGACTCGCACAGAGAGAGAGAGAGAGAGAGAGAGAGAGTGAGTGAGAGAATCTGACCTTCAGCAAGCTGTATATATTCGAAAGCCCTTGCCCAAAGGTAGGCAAGGCATGGTGTGTAGTCCTTTCCCAATTAAGTATTTCCCACAATCTCCTCCGGCACATCAATGATATACTTCTGGCAAGGGAGGGTAATGTTGATCAAGAAATCCTGGTGTTTTTGTCTTCTCCCTTGTAAAACGCCTTGATTACATTTTATTTTCCAACATGGTCATATGTCCATGTGACGGAAGTCAGTAAAAACTGATTGGTGTTCATGGATTTTAACAACACTCTGTCTGCCAACAAAAGTTGTCCTGTTTTGTCTAGAAGGAAGACCATAGTCGGTTGTAAGTTTCCTTGAATGAAAACACATCTCGTGCCGCTCAATGAGGTGATGGCAATAGACATCACAGGACTTTTCGAGGGCTAGAATGCTAGCTATTATGTGCAGTCTCATAACCGTAGCGCACCTTAAATTGCCAAAGCCCATTAAAGCCCAAAAAAAGATTGTATGGATAATATAACACAGATTTTAACTCAACACAATGGGTGTGAATTGGATAACCATGAGCGTGCTTGTGGTGGTTAATGATGATTCAATGATACACGTGGTGCAGTATCAATGTACAGCTCCAGGTAACCGTCTCAACTGCAACCAGTACGCCATGTTTGACACTACCGCCTGCGGTATTGCGCTGAGATGACATCAGAATTTTCATCATGCGCCCTTCATTGTGTCTGTCTCCATCGGGTTTTATTTAACATAAAACTGACTAACATAGATCGAGAGAGGTGAATTGATGTCTTTGATATCATGTTGCTTAATGTGAACTTGTTGTCGAAATGAAGCTTGGAATTTTCACTCTAGCAAGAAAGCGTTGGCAATCAGATGACTGAGTGCTGTGCATGACCGCAATTCAGAAAAGGAAATTACAGGCAATGCATTGGCAACCGGATGACTTGAGTGCGGTTGTCATGACCGCATTCAGAAGAAATTACCGGCATGCATGGCAACAGATGACTTGAGTGCTGATCCATGACCGCCATTCAGAAAGAAAGAAAAATTCCGGCATGCATGAAATACGATATTGTTCTTTAAAATTTGAAAGGGAAAAAAGTCTCCTCAAGAAAAGTTGTCAGGTTAATTTGATTTCATGTGGGTTCGACATTTTCTTATAAAAAAAAATAACAAAAATTTAGAAAAGAGAGGGGCGTCAGTTACGCCAAGGACACGACCAAAAGTACAGGACTAAGACACAATGCCATTGACTGAACTCTTGGTTCTTCTTCAGGCAAAAAACATATAACTTTTAGGTCAGCCCCCGGAAAACACAGAACAAGAAGCCACTTTTCCTCATGTGCACGGGCACGCCAGTAAAATGGTTCGCTGGACGGGAGACGAAGCCACCAGGAGGGAGCATGGGAGCATTGGGAATAGGAAATAGTGCCTTTAAGGGCATTCAGGCTGTTTGCCACAGACTTTGTAACCACTTCAACGCCACTGGCACGTACTGCTGAACGAAGATGGTCGCCGGCCTAGGTCGCTCCACCAGGACAGCAGGCGACAGACTGCTGGTTTTGTTGGGGCGCCGAGGTCTAAGTGCTGTCACTGCAAACAACCGCATGGCGACATACTGCCGGGCTGCAGCGAAAGTCAACATTTCCGACCAAACTGTTCGGAAACGCTGAGAGAAGTATACGCCGAACAAGTTGGCCAGCTGTTCGACTTGTGCTGACGGCGGCTCACCGTAGGGTGTCGTCGGTCCTGGTGCCGTCGCTCATGTGGCCTGGACGAGGCAGCTTTGGGCCCGGGTGATGTGGTCTTATGAGTCACGTTTTGACTCAGTTCTTCCAACGAGGGTCGCATTTGTGTCTGGAGGTGGATAGCGGAACGCTACCAAGAAGCATAACGCTACGTAATCGAACGCGACCCGGTATGGCGGGGGTTATCATGTTGTGGCGGTGGCATAGGAAGGAAACTTCACAACCCCCCTGTACCCCCTGGACAACATTCTTCAGCCTCGGCGTCCTGCCCTGCCCTGCAAGCCCTGGGCCCTGACGCCATCCTTTAGGGACGACAACGACCATCCTGCACCGTGCCAGGGTAGTAAACGTCTTCTTGGAGGAGCAGCAGCGTCAACGCATGACCTGGCCAGGGTCCTCGCCGACCTTAACCTGATCGAGCAGCCTGGGACGTCCTGGGGCGCCTGCTTAACGAGAACCAAACCTCCAGGCAGTAGAAACCTGGGCCAGCTCTTCGACTTCTTGCATCAGGCGTGGAACAAACCATCTCCCAGCTGATCTCAGGAGGATGTGGGACTTATGAGACAGTAGGATGTCTAGCTTATACTATCGCGCTTATGGCAGCCTCCTGAGTTTTGACATGGATTGTCCTTAATTTGACTGTCTGATTTCTGAAATGAAGGTTGTTAATCACTTACAGCCCATGAAGGTTGATGTTTTTGAGCAGCTGTTATTCTCTTTATTTATTGCATTGTAGTGTATCGTTCCATAGATGAAGTATTCAATTAAATTGTTTGAAGAATATGTACATAAAATGAATAGCGAACCGCACAGAGAACGTGGACAAACGAGGCACCAAGACAAAAACAAAACGCGTTTCGACTCTTCGGTCTTCGTCAGGTGATGTATAAACGATAAAAACAACGAGAATTTCACTTAGCTTTTGATCGCATCAGATCGCTCTGGGTTCCGCGCAAGGAAAGATGGCGTTTGAATGAGAACGAGGCTGTGCGAAGGGAAATAGTGAGTGAGTCAAAGTCGTAAATGATGATAATAATATTACTGATAGGCATACTAAGAATGGTCACAATATGTGGTGGCGGGGGGGGGGGGGGGGGGGGGGGGGGGGGCGGGGGGAGCAGGATCAATTTGGTGTCAATAAGTCATGGGTATGTTTGAAGAAGTTATTTTGTTTTTTCGGTTTGATTTGTGTGCGAGAATGTTTTCAAAAAACGGGCTCTTAAATTTGTTTTGGGCAGTATATATGGTATCTGCCCTAATTCAAGAGAATTAAAGTTTAGCTCGTAGGTTACGTTTCTTTCTTCTTGTATTCTTAATATAGTGCATGGTTCTCCTTGCTTTAAACAATCAAAATTGGTATCCGTAGCATTCAAAGTTTGAGGAAGCCGTGCCTTTTTCTAAGAACTATACAGTTCCCAGGTTGTTCTACAGTGGTAGCACTGAGGAACAACAATAGATGAGGTGTCTACAGGTTAGCACTGGAGGAACAAACTCCAATATGATGAGGTGTTCTACAGTGTTAGGACTGAGGAACAACATAGATGAGGTGGTCTACAGTGTTAGCAATGAGGAACAAACAGTAGATGAGGGTGCTACAGGTGTTTTAGCACTGAGGAACAAACACAGTAGTTGAGGTTGTCTACAGTGTTAGCCACTGAGAACAACAATAGATGAGGTGTTCAGTGTTAGCACTGAGGAACAAACAATAGATGAGGTGTCTACAGTGTTGTGCCACTAGGAACACAATGATGAGGTGTCTACAGTGTTAGCACTGAGGAACAACAATAGATGAGGTGTATACAGTGTTAGCACTGAGGGAACAACAATAGATGAGGTGTCTACAGTGTTAGCACTGAGGAACAACAATAGATGCGGTGTTTACAGGTTATAGCACTGAGGAACAACAATAGATGAGGGGTTACAGTGTTAGCCTGAGGAAAAACAATAGTGAGGTGTCTACCTCAGTGTAGCACTGAGGAACAAACAATAAGATGAGGTTGTCTACAGTGTTTAGCATGAGGAAAACAATAGAAATGAGGTTGTCTACAGTGTTAGCACTGAGGAACAACAATAGATGAGGTGTCTACAGTGTTAGCAATGAGGAACAAAAATAGATGAGGCTGCCTACAGTGTTAGCACTGAGGAACAACAATAGATGAGGGTGTCTACAGTGTTAGCACTTGTGGAACAACAATAGATTGAGGTGTCTACAGTGTTAGCACTGAGGAACAACAATAGTTTGAGGTGTCTACAGTGGTTAGCACTTGAGGGAACAACAATAGATTGAGGTTGTCTACAGTGTTGGCACTGAGGATCAACAATAGATGAGGTGGTCTCTACAGTGTTAGCACTGAGGGTGTTGACTCAAATAGATGAAGGTGTCTACAGTGTTAGCCACTGAGGAAACACAATAGATGAGGTGCTACAGTGTTAGCATGAGGAAAAAATAGATGAGGTGTCTACAGTGTTTGCTCTGTGGAACATCATAGATGAGGTTGTCTATCAGTGTTAGGGGCATGAGGAACATACAAATAGATGAGGTGCTCAGTGATTAGCACTGAGAACACACAACTAGTGAGGTGGGCCTACAGTGTTACCACTGAGGAACCAACAATAGAGGAGGTGTCTACAGTGTTCGCACTGAGGCAACAACAATAGATGAGGTGGTCTACAGTGTTTAGCCTGAGGAACAACAATAGTATGAGGTGCTACAGTGTTAGCCTGAGGAACAACCATAGATGAGGTGTCTACAGTGTTTGCATGAGGAACAACAATAGATAAGGTGTTACCGTGGTTGCCACTGAGGAACAACTATAGATGAGGTGTTAACAGTGTTAGCACTGAGGAACATCTATAGATGTGGGTGCTCCTTACAGTGTTAGCACTGAGGAAACAACAATAGATGAGAGTGTCTACAGTGTTAGCACTGAGGAACAACAAATAGATGAGGTGTCTTTCTGACGTGTTAGCACTGAGGAACAACAATAGAGAAGGTGCCTACAGTGGTTTGCACTGTGGGAGGAGGGAACAACAATAGATGAGGTGTCTACAGTGTTAGACATGAGGAACAACAATAGTTAGGTGTCTCCAGTGTTAGCACTGAGGAACAACAATAGATGAGGTGTTTACAGTGTTAGCTATGAGGAACAACAATTAGATGAAGGGTGTCAACAGTGTTAGCACTGAGGAACAACAATAGATGAAGGGGTCTACAGTGTTAGCATGAGGAACTAAACAATAGATGAGGTTGTGTCTACAGTGTTAGCACTGTGGAACAACAATAGATGATGTGTCTATGTGTTAGCACTGATGGAACAACAATAGAGGAGGTTGTCCTACAGTGTTAGCACTTGAGGAACAACAATAGTTGAGGTGCCTACGTGTTAGCACGGAGGAACAACAATGATGGGGCTGTCTACAGTGTTAGCACTGTGGAAACACAATAGTGAGGTGCCCTACAGTGTTAGCACTGAGGAAACAAACATTGATGAGGTGTCTACAGTTGTTAGCACATGGAGGAAACAACAATAGATGAGGTGTCTACTGTGTTAGCACTGAGGAACAACAATAGATGAGGTGTCTACAGTGTAGCACTGGGAAACAAACAATAGATGGAGAGGTGCCTTTCAGTGTGTAGCACTTGAGGACGAAGAACAAATAGATGAGGTGTCTAACAGTGTTAGCACTGAGGGGAACTAACCAATAGATGCGGTGTCTCACCGGTTAGCATCTGAGGAACAACAATAGATGAGGTGTCTACAGTGTTAGCACTGAGGAACAACAATTAGATTGAGGTTTGTCTACCGGGTAGCACTGAGGAACCAACAATAGATGAGGTTGTTACAGTGGTAGCACTGAGTAACAACAATAGATGAGGTGTCGACAGTGTTGTTAGCAATGAGGGAACATCAATAGATGAGCGTGTTCTAGACAGTGTTGGCACGAGGAACAAACAATAGATGAGGTGTCTACGTTGTTTGCATGGGAGGAAACAACATTAGATGAGGTGCTTCACAGTGTTAGCACTGTGGAACAACAATAGATGAGGTGTCTACAGTTGGTTAGCACTGACGGAAAAAAAACAATGATGAGTGTGTCTCAGTGTTAGCACTGAGTGAACAACAATAGGATGAGGTGTCTACAGTTGTAGCACTGAGGCAACAACAATAGATGAGGTGTCTACAGTGTTAGCACTGAGGAACAACAATAGATGAGGTTGTCTACAGGGTTAGACCACTGAGGATCAACAAAGATGAGGTGTCTACAGGGTTAGCACTGATGGAACAAACAAATAGTTGATGGTGCTACAGTGTTAGGCTCGGAGGAACAAAACAATATGAGGAGGTTGTTCTACAGTGTTAGCAATGAGGAACAATCAATAGATGAGGTGTCTACAGTGTTAAGCACTGGGAACAACCTTGATGAGGTGTCTACAGTGATTAGCACTGTAGGAACAACCTTAGAGAGTGTCTACAGTGTTAGCACTTGAGGAAACAACCCTAGTTGAGGTGTCTTACAAGTGTTAGCACTGAGGAACAACAATAGATGTGGTGTTCTTTACAGTGTTGCACTGAGGACCAACAATTAGATGAGGTGTCTACAGTGTTAGCACTGAGGAACAACAATAGATGTGCGTTGTCTACAGTTGTTAGCACTGAGGAACAACAATAGATGAGGTGTCTTCAATCAAGTTTTTTGTTTCTGTGTTTGTTTTTTTTCTTGGCTTTTAAACAGCTCTGGCCGTTTCAGATCCCCTTTTTTACCCTGTTGAACAGATACCAATAGTTAATATTGATAAGGAAACAAAAATAACGCAAACAACCAACCCAATAAGGCTTGTTTGGCACTTTCTCGTTCGAAGTACAAAAGTGTTTCACATCAACACAAAAAACTCATGTGATAACTATAGCATTAAAAGCAGCAAATACATTATTCAACGAAAAGAATGCATATCACACACACACACCACACACAACAACACACACGACACACACACACACACACACACACACACACACATCACACACACACACACACACACAACACACACACAACACACCACACACACACACACACACACAACACACACCGTGAACGTTTTGAACTTACATAGAATGGTTTGAAGAAAACGTCCCTGAGGGGGGTGGAGCCAGGTTACAAGGAGTATAACGAGGTGAAGGAGGGAAAGTGTGTGTGGCGGAGGGGGGCCAGCACTACGTTTAAAGGTGGGTCTTTAGAGAAGATTGAGAGGAGGCAGTTAAAGTCGATCGACCTAACGATGATTGTAGCTGTGCATTCCAGGGGACTGTCGAAACATTGTAGAAGGGGACACATTGACAAAGAATTTTGTCCACTGGAGAAGAAATAGGCGATCATTCACCATGGGTTTCAAGAACAGACTCTTTTGTAACGTTCAATGTGTTATCAGAAGACTGTCAGGACAGCCGAGTTGGGGCCAGAGCAGCGACAGATGCAAAAACAGGGCCGAAGAACTTTCATATGAAATGTTGGGATCAACAGGCAGCCAATTCTGGACTCAACAGGTAGCCAGTACCAAGAATGTCAGAAGAATTGTAGTATTGTTTCATGCCTGGGCAAATGAAAACATCAGCTCACGACACTGTTTGTACCTTTTGGTGGTTTTGAAGCGGGTATTTTGATAGTAATCAGCAAAGTAGTGCATTACCGCGGTCATCCCAGATAAAATAGACAGCGGAGACAAGAATTTTGGTAGCAGCTGCGACAGATAGTGTCGGTTGTATGCTTACTCTTCTAGTGCAAAATATGCTATCCTTGCAGGCATTTTATACGTGGAAAAAATGGCTGATCACAAATGACACCAAGATTGTGACATGGGGAGATAAATGAATGTCAGTACTCTCAATGCGATTTGTTTCCACAAGCAAACCGATATCTTTTTTTCAAAACTACAGGGGACAGGCTGGCGAAGCCCTGTGTTGTTTCGTCACTGAACAGTAACTGAGTTTCTTCTCCCTCTCCTGCGCGTGGAAACAGAGTTGATGGGGACGTGCGTCGTACGTTTTACTACATACATTGTTCATACTTCCCCTCTGTGTGCATCTCTCTCTCTCTCTCTCTCTTTTTTCTCTCTTCTCTTCTCTCTCTCTCTCTCTCTCTCTTCTCTCTCTCTCTCTCTCTCTCTCATCTCTCTCTCGCATCAGTTGTTCCTACGGCGGATGATTTACGTATATGTATTTGTCTGTTGGCCGCACCACAGTATCATCTTTCACTTTTTTCATCGATTTCTTTCTCTTGTGCGACTTGCTGCTCACATGTATGACAGCAACTCTCTCTCTTCTCTCTCTCTCTCTCTCTCTCTCTCTCTCTCCTTCACTCCTCTCTTTCTCATCTCTCTCTCTCTCATCTCTCTCTCTCTCTCTCTCTCTTCTTCTGTCTGTCTGTCTGTCTCTCCATCTCAGAGGATTTTTTCTAGCATTTTTTTTCTTCCAAATTTTGTGTTAAGGGTTGTCAATGCCAAATTTCACGGGTGCGTTTTCGTAGCATTTTGTCGTCTTTTCTCAATGTATTGGCTTTAAAATGAAGTGTGTGTGTGTGTGTGTGTGTGTGTGTGTGCAATGCTCCGCTGCCTAGAGTCGGGTGTGTGTGTGCGTGCGTGCGTTTTTGCGTGCGTGCGTGCGTGACGTTGCGTCGTGACGGTGCGTGCGTGCGTGTGTGTGTTTTGTGTGCTGTGTGTGTGGTGTGTGTGCGATCTGTGCGCTGGCGCTGCGTGCGTGCGTGCGTGCGTGGTGCGTGCGTTTGTGTGGGTGGTGTGCGGTGCTAGGGGCTTGGCCGTGTGTGTGTGTGTGGTCTCTGTGTGCTGTGTGCTAGTATGCCTGTGTGTTTGGACGTGTGCCTGAGTGCTGGGTGTATCTGTGTGCGTGCCCGTCGCTGAATAGTGTGAGTTGGGGTGTGTGGAGGCACTGCTCCCCATTTTTTGTCAGTTGAAGTTTTGTGTCGAGCGGTTTGAGGTCAGGCTCCGAACTTGACTGATAGCACAGTCAGACATCTCTAGTGTCCCTGATTAATTACTCAAGCGTAAAAAGTAACAGTTTCCTCTGGTATCGGATCATTCCGTGCTATATTTGTTCCTCTATTCGTCCCTGTTTACCCGTCGCTTGCTGAATTGGAGGTCGCTGGATTTTGGTTAATTCCCCTGTAGTAGTGAGATACCTCTGCATTACAGACAGTATGGTTCTGTTTGGTGTTATACCCCTGGAGGTGGAGATACCTGAGCATTACAGACAGCATGGTTCTGTTTGTTTGTTGAAACCCTTGGTGGTGAGGATTCCTCAGCATTACAGACAGCATGGTTCTGTTTGGTGTTAATACCTGGTGGCTACTGATAATTCCTCAGCATTACAGACAGCATGGGTTTCTGTTTGGGTTTTTTTACCCTGGGTGGTGTAGAAACCTCAGCATTACAGACAGTTTTTGTTCTGTTTGGTGTTTTTTACCCTGGTGGTGTGTTACCTCAGCTTTTACATGACAGGATGGTTCTGTTTGGTGCCAGCTTGTGGACAGACTGAGCAAGCTGTGTCCCATGTGCTGAGTCCAGTCTAGGAATGAAAAGTCAGCACTGAATAGACTCTACTGAAACAGTTCTGGTTCATAACAAATTTATTCCATGACTTGTTGAATGCTTCGGTTTTGTTTATACTTACCATTCTCATTTTATTCCTGTTTTCTTTTATTTACCCCATCTGGGACTTTAAATTTGTGTCTCTTAAATGTTTTGAAAATCATCAATATGTCAAGATATTTCGAACAAACAGTTGGTCCTTAGTGAGTGATGTATATGCCACTGGTGATGCTTACTGGTTCAGAACAATCTCTCTTAGCTGTTTTGATGATGCGTTTCGTTACAAAGGCAAGTGCATTTACACGACGAGTATTGTTATAGTTAATGAATATATTTGTTGCACAGAAGTTCATTAATTAATAATTCGTCGATTGGCACTTTACATCACTCGAATGTTTCAAGTGATGTAGCGTCTTAATTTGATAAACGAAATACATCTCTACAGCTTACATATTCTTTGACTGTAGTCTGCATTTACATTCACCTCAGAATGGTTAAGGTATCCTGTATGCATCTTAAACTAATAAGGATATTCATCTCACAGCTTCACTAATCCGTATGTCAGTAAGGGGACTGCACTTTTCTTCACCTCAGATGTTAAAACGTATTGGTAGCCATCTTAACTAAAACGAAATAAATCCTCACGCTTCATATCCTTAGGACCGCAGCAAGGACTGCACTTTCGTTCCCTTAGCACAAGGAGAAACGTAGTGAAATTTACTGTCTCAAGCATCTGCTAATTTTAATAGTGATCTCAATTCACATCAATCACAGCAATCACGGAACCCTCAAAAAATGACCAACCACCCAGTTCTTATTAGCAGGATTACAGAAGGGAAGATTAAGTTCCTCACCAGGATTTCCCAGTTGAATTGGCAGCCTGAATGGATAGCAGGATCACATGAAGGAGATTAAGATTACGCTTCCTCGTTGCCTCATGACGTACATTCTAAAATATGGCTCAGCAAAAGAAACAATGATCCATTACCTGTACAAACAATGGGAGCCAGTGTTGCACTCAGAGAACAATAAGTGAGTTGCGACCCCCTCACAGTGCCTCTTAGGACATTCGAGAAAGGAGATTGGACGAGTTTACCTGGCTTACAAACAAAAGCACAGACTCATGCAGATAAAATTCTGCACCCTGAACTGCAGGAACACTGCACATGAACACCAGACGTTCAAATTGATGAACAGCCAATTGTCCTATTTCACTTAAAGAAGACGTTAAATAAATTTATCAGTCTGGTAAGTCCTGACACTGGACAATATCTCTGCTTGGTATTACCGTGTGTTCTTTTTTTCCCCAGGCGAGCGACAAATTTATGACGAAAACCACCCTTAATTAAATCTTAACCACGTACCAGGACAGTTTGTTTCGGTATGCCGTCTTTTCATACGGAACGTGAAAAAATGATGGGAGACAGATCTGTACTACTCTACTGAAAAATCATTAATACACATGTCAAAACCATACATTTTATTTTTTTCAGATCCTTGGGATTTTTTTTGTCTCTGTAATTCTTTTTGTTTCTCAGTATTTTCATTTTTGTGGCCTAAACATCTACTAGCCCTAAGTGTTTGTGCCTCACGGCATATGTTATTAGCTTTTTATAATTAAGCCGTAATCAACCGAATATAGCAATTAAGCTATAGGCTGTTAATTACAATCGGACTTACAGTATATGCATGATGTAACTGATAACACTGGAACAAAAATGTTTATGTAATTACTTAAACTGTTGACTTGCTATGCGTTCTTGATGAATCCATAAGCTATAATGGTTCGATATTTTCTGGCATATGGATGTCTCTACCATTTATTCTGTGCAGGTCAGTTGCTTTTAAAACTTTCCTTTCTTCCTCATCTACCCATTTTTTTTTTGGGAAGTGGCTTTGGTGATGAGAAATATCACAGTAGCTTTAGGAGAATCTCACTGCTACCAGGTTTGGGTGGACCAAACTGTTGCACTACAGTAACTGGCATTATTGTTCAATGGTTCAGCTCGATAGTGTTGAAGGTTTCAGTTGTTCTTGAGGGAAGGTTGTGTCCTCTCTGTGTGGCAGTGAGTTGTGTTGCCGCGACGGCCCTGTCCTATAAAGCTCTGAAAGGTCTACCTGTTTTGTAGTCATGCTGGGGTGGTACCCATCTTCTGTGATTTTGTTTGCCCTGTGCATCACAAATTATCTGCTGCGGATATGGCCACTAAAGTGTTGGGTTTGATTCTCACATACAGCTAATCAATTGAGGTTTTTCATCCCCCAGCCAGCTCCTACCAGATGTTAAATTGCTATGGGATCAGCTTGGGAAGACCGGGACCACCACAGTAAGTTTCAAACACTTCATGGATGTGTCTCTGGAGTGTTTCTCAAATTTTCTGACAAACACTGCAAGTATCTGTTCTCTCGGGCCTGGTGGATGCAGGATATATTATGAACTAAGGTAGGTTCGGTCCTGTCATGCAGTCTCAGACAGAGGGAGACCGTTAGCTTTCATCTTTCGTCTCCTCCGCATCCATCTGCATTAACAAACTGTCTCAACATTCTGTTATCCTCCATGCCCTGCTCTCATTGGTGACCTCAGGTTCACATTGACTCTCCCGTGACTATCGCATTGGATTGATTGTTGTCACGGGTCACTCTATCGCCAAAGTCACGGGGACTGTCGCTGGGACAGACACGGTAGTGCCCTCTGAAAAGAGCAGCTCAGTCACTTCGGCCTCTGCGACTAAGCAAGTACTGTCGTTTAGTTGGCATGCTTAGTAGGTGGTTTGTTTGAGTACGTTGGATTTAGATCAGTCACCATGAACACCGAAGTGATCAGCAGCAGTGCAGTGTCTCCTCTGTGGGTTGATTCACGACTGAACTTGATGTTTACAGTCCCTGTGTATTGCTGTTACGGCACTGTGGCGGGTGGCGGACCTGGTATGGCTGTGGTTGAGGCACTGTGGCGGGTGGGGCGGGCTGTGGCTTGTGATGAAGCACGTGGCGGAGTGGGCCTGGCTGTGGCTGTGGATGAAGCACTGTGAACGGTGTGGGCCTGGTGTGGCTGTGGATGAAGACTGTGTCGGCGTGGGCTAGGCTGTGGCTGTGGATGAGCCTGTGGGGTTGGGTGGGGGCCTGGGCTGTGGGCTGTGGGATTACGCACTGTGACGGTGGGGCCAGGCTGTTGGCTGTGGATGAAGCACGTTGTGGCGGGTTGGGCCTGGCTGTGGCTGTGGATGACGCACTGTTGACGGGTGGAGGCCGGCTGGGATGTGGATGAAGCACTGTGGCGGGTGGGGCCGGGCCGTGGCTGAGGAGGATGGCACTGTGTCGGGTGGGGCGCCTGGTGTGGCTGTGGATGAGGCAATGTGGCGGGTGGGGGCCGGCGCCTGTGGCTGTGGATGTGAAAGCAACTGTGACGGGTGGGGGCCGGGACTGTGGTTTGGATGTGAGGCACTGTGGAAGGCGTGGGGCCTGGCTGGGGTGTGGATGAAGCACTGTGGCGGGTGGGGCCGGGTGTGGCTGTGAATGAGGCACTGTGGCGGGTGGGGCCGGATGTGGCTGTGTTGAGGGAAGTTCGGGATGAGTGCCGTGGGTGAAGATGACACTGAGATGACACGGAAGTTGAGACAGAAGTAAGTCTTTCCATTGGCAGTGGCAGGTTTGTGTTTGACAGCGTAAACATATGGTGAATCGACCTGGCGACTTTTGATTGCAGATCCCTTTTCTCGACCATAACTCAGGCGCGGTGTTACAGTGGTGAAATCAATGAATTGCTGCAGAATCTGAGACACTTGACTTTTACTTTAAAGTAAAGGTTGTGCAGTGGGCAAAAAACAAAATAAACAAAGATACAAATATACTGATATTTCAAGCCTATGCACTGCAAAAAGCATAGTAGTATTAATTCGTGTATTAACTGTCTTTCAGTCTTCCTTGTCTTCCCTTTCAGTCTCACTCCATCTGTTTCCATCGTGGGCCAGAAAATGTCTGCTGTAGGACTCCTACAGTGAGAGTGATCTTTCCTATATGTTGCGACGTACGACTTTTTCTTTTGGTACCTAGTTTATGATCATCCATATTCAGTGGTGTAGAATGACATCATGGGAGAGATACCAAAGCGCTAAACATCTGGCATTTTTGCTTGTATAAACTGTGAGCGGTCCTCCAGACTGCTTTGTAGGCATAACGGCAGCCTTTGTGCATGTGCGTCAAATTTTGGTTTTTGCGCCGCCCGCCAACTTTGGGCGGCCAAGTGGACTAACGTGCTGCAGAAGGCTTTATTCACGGTTATTCCGTTGGCGTGGAGGGCTGGTGTTGAGGCTGGTGTTGTTGGATGGTAGTAGGACTAATGGCAGACGTTGTTCGTTCTGCATAGAAGCTGTGCAGTTCATTAGTGCTGAGGGTGGGTTTTTTAAAAATTGCTAGGGGTATTGTTGCATTGCTTGTGGGAATGTAGTTTGTTGTTTTGGTGTCTCTAGGCTTCTTTCTCTTTAATTTTGTTTGCAATTTGTGTTGTATCATGTTGTCTGTATTTGTCAGTGAACCTGTCTACTCTACATTGTTATGATTCACTCTGGTTTGCTGTTCAACTGGTAACACATCACAGGGTCATACATGTTTTGTCAGAACCAGTACCGATTATCTAATGCTGCTGTACGGTATCCTCCTCCTTTGGTTTGTTGTGGGGACGTGACCTGAGTAGCGATGCATCTGGGGTCTGTGCAATATCAGGAGTTATTCCCAGTTACATGTTTTAAGTTCAATTCGTGCCGAGAATGAAGTTATGTGAATTCATGCTCGACATGGAGCCAAGAAGTTGTTGTTATCAAGACGTTGTTAGAAGTGTAACTAGGGGAAATGTGTGAATGAGCCGTCGTCCATTGTTCAGAGATTTGAAGCGAGCTGGATCCAGTTTCTTTTAACACTAACATTACAGGGTGCCCCCCCCCCCCCCCCCCACTGCAGCTGTTCTACTGTATGAGCTCAGCTGAGGGGGACACGTTGACCTAGCTGGATCATACTGCCGCTTTTCCACTGCTTCAATAACCGCTGGGTGACTGCTTGTTTGACGGCCTCGCTGCTCTTTCTGGATCTGTATGGTGATGTTTTTGGATTTGTTCACATCTCGTTTGTGAGTTTAAAGCTTCGTAAGGTTTTTTGCACAGTATATGATATAAATCGTTTGAGCAAGAAGAGGGTGCTGTGCGGTCATTCAACCAATACACACGCTTAGACATACAAGCTTCGGGTGTCCATATGTTCAACGATCGTGGATGGAACATGGCCAGCACACAAGATTGTATGGTCCAGGCTACCATTTTCATCAATTGTATGGTATATGCTCCATTTTAACAAGGTTGTATGGTTATGCTACCCACCCCATTTTGATAAGGGTGTATTGGTATATGCTACATGTTCATTCCAGGTTGTGTGGTCTATGCTACATGTTCATCCAGGTTGTAATGTATGTGCTACCATGTTCTTCAAAGGTTGTATGGCTACTGGTACCATTTTCATCTAGGTTGTATGGTTTATGCTACCATTTTCATCATGGTTACGTGTGGGTATATGCTACCATTTTCATCAAGTTGTTTGGTTATATGCTACCATTTTCATCATGGTTGTGTGGTATATGCTACCATTTTCTTCAAGGTTGTTTGGTATATGCTACCAAATTTCATCAAGGTGTTATGGTACATGCTACCATTTTATCACTGTTGTATGGGTACAGGCTACCATTTTCATCAGGTTGTGTGGGTATATACTACCATTTTTCATCAAGGTTGTATGGTATATGTCTACCCATTTCATCAAGGTTTGTAAGGTATATGCTACCATTTGCAATCCACATATTTGTAAGTTTACATCTAGATTCTATCGTTGTCTTTAGGACAGCAAACAACATTGTTTAGAAGAACATGGGGCGCATATTGAGGATATGAATAATTGAATGTTGTGCGTCGAACAAGTATGCTTTTGTATTAGGATAAGTAAAGGAATGCTTGTGTGATTAGCACATGAATGTAATAAGTCTAAATGGCTACATTAATAGGCCGAATAGACGCGGCCTCTGCGCCTTACAATAAGTGAATATATGTGTGGGTCGAAGAGCATGACATGCATTCAGGATAACGAAGGCGATTATATGGGACGACTAGCTTGTTTTAAGATACGTTATGAATGGACCGTCGTAAGTAAGTCCTATGTCTTGTGTGAGATAAGTGAATCAATGTTTGTATAAGATACGTCATAAATGCACCGGTGAGTTAAATGATTGTATCAAGATAAGTTATGAATGCACGGGCGCCTATCAACATGCTTGGTATGACAATAAGCAGTGGAAATGTGATTCGATTAGCATGCTTTGTATAATGATTGATAGTACCTTAAGAGTCTTGTAAAACTTTTTGAAAGTATTTTTGTCTGTGTGAAGAATGCTCCCACGGATAGATATTTGAATCATGTTACAGGAAGCTGATAAAACGTTCGTTGTAAACTTCAGTCTCCTCTGAGGTAACAATTGGGTCTGTTGTCAAACAGCGGGATCTGGATATTTAATACCAAGCTGTTTCGCACCAATCGTTTCCTTTTGTAATGACGGACTCTAAACCTTTAAGAAAGCTGTTTTTTCTGCATGATCTATTTAGGGATTGCTGCCTCATAGGTCAACACAGCAATGACATCATAACAGTCACCTGAATGCTAAATTTAGAATTTAGTGTCCTGTATTTTCTTTTAATTTAGACAAACAATGTAATGTGAAGGGACTGCGATCTTCATTGTGAGAATGTTCGATGTAGATAGATTGTATGGTAAATGATCGAGTGTCTGCTTTGCGAACATCGATGTGCAGATAAGTCATTTGTGGAGTATTATTCATACTGGAAGGCTCCAGGCCTCTTTGTTGTACAGGCTGGCATGTTCGGCCGAAATGATGTACTATGTGGGCATTGCTCGCGTAAATGATACTTTGTGGTAGATTTTTGGGCATTGTTCGGCGAAAATGTACTTTGTGGGCATTGTTCGGCGTAATGATACTTTTTGTGGTTGAGTTGTTGAGCATTGTCGGCGAAATGATACTTGTTGGTTGAAGCTGTTCTCAAAATAAAACTGGTGTATTCTACCTTCCTTTGTGGGGGTTGTTGTACACTGTAATAATGGATGGCAAATTAGAGGTTATAATGTGGAGCCCAGCTGACAGACTGTTGGGTAATGCCCTTGGAGGTGAGAATATCATAGACATACAGGCAGACATATCTCCCTTTGATACCAACAGTGGAGGCAACACGGATCAGACGGGTTGCACTCAAAGACTCCAAGTGAAGGGAGAGAACAGAACATGTGGACTGTGACAGGCCGTACAGGTGTGGAGCTTCACGGTCGGACCGAGTTGCACTCAAGAGTCCATGTGATGGGAGAGAAGTCGGCGCTCTTGACAGGCCGTACAGGTGTGGAGCTACACGGTCAGAAGGGTTGGCACTCAAGAGTCCCAGTGAAGGGAGAGAAGTCGGCTCAAGAACAGGCCGTACAGGTGGATTGCTCTGCTTTTAAACAAAGGCCATGCTCTCCCATATACTGTTGTGTAAGGTTTGAAGTTCACCACTTTCGCGAATTCTTTTATTTTGTTACTTCTTTTTTTTTTTAATTTCTGACAGCTCCCTCGGCCTACTCAACTCCTCAGCCTCAATCGCCTTCGTATAATTTTGTTTTTACTAGACACCATTTTTTAACAATCAATAAGCATATTGTTTCTTTGTTTTCGTTTGTATTACCATGCATGCACACATTCAGATTACGGCTCGTACTTCTCTCTCTCTCTCTCTTCTCTCTCTCTCTCTCTCTCTCTCTCTCTCTCTCCTCTCCTCTCTTCTCTCTCTCTCTCTCTCTCTCTCTCTCTCTCTCTCATTAATCAAGACTGTCACGTTCTATCTAACTGTGTTTACTTAAGGTTTTTAACGTCTGCGCCCCGAGACATGACCACTTTCAATTGGTGGCAATTAGGAGGGCTTGATCACGAGTTTGTTAACTGATACCAACAGTTTTGCTACGGTGTTTTTAGTGGTTCATGAGATCTTTTTAAGCTGGAGATGAATATAGGAAATTTACGATCCCAGTTAACTATCTGTTCTGAGGACAGTCTGCTGTTTATTTCTGTATGGTTCAAACTGCTTGATTGCCGGACAGTGAAAAAGAAAGTGTTGAATGTAATCAGTCATGTTGTTCGCATGATAAATGTGGTATTAATTTTATTTGCAGGAACATTTTAAACGTAGGATGAGCTTTGTTGTGATAGACGTTATGAGGGATTTCCATTGTTGTATTGTAAGTATAAAACAATGAACAGTTGCAAGATAGATAGATAGATAGATAGAACAGGCAGACAGACAGACAGACAGGACAGGGGACAGACAGAAAGATAGATAGATAGATAGATAGATAGATAGTTAGTTAGATAGATACATACATACATACTTACATACATAATACATTACATACTACATTATACATAACTACTACATTCATACTACATAACATAATACATTATACTACATACATACTTACATGGACACTGTCGTTTCATTATCAGAAGCTGTGGTCAGCACGAAATGTTAAATCATTTTTTCAGGGTCAGATTTGTTTTCACCCCCCCCCCCCCCCCCCCCCCCTAGCAATGCATGTTAGCAGAATGGATGATGTCTGAAACTTATAGGCTGTGCTCGTGGAAAACTTGCCTCTTACCACCAGCTGGCTGGAATATCCACGTGATGATTTCAAGGACGCTACAACAAGGACACACCGACCGTTGCCGTTAATTCAAAGGACTGATAAGTCTCTTAACAAACTGACTGTAGCAATGGGGGTAAGCCATCAGGCTCATATGCAGAGGAGACAGTGCACAAAGACTGTACCAACAGTTAGCAGGAGAGAAGAGAGCCAGGACAACAGAAGACTGTGTATTCATCGCCTAAACAGACATGGCTTTGCTGCAAAAAGCTGCCGTGAGATATGTCCACTAACGAATCGGGTTGTGAAGCAGCAGCAGAGTGCTACGATTGGCGATGACACAATCCCATTGCTTCCCGGGTCAGTAAGGGCTTAATCAATGCCTTAGAAAGATTTTGTTACTGTGTGGACAGGAACTTATCTGGCATTCTACTTCACTCTTATTTAATTTGTTAAAGTAATAGAAGTCTGTGTGGAATGCAAAAATTGGCTTTGGTAGGGATGAAGACTAACAAGCAAATGGTTGAACCTGATGCTGTATGTCATCTGTTGGTCTTAGGATCCAGGATATCTCCCATTTCGCCGTTCCTTCTTGTGACTTTCTCTATACGAGCCCCTGATTCCTTAGCTCTTCTTTCTGGAGGGACTAATCAAGAAGAAGTTGTTGATGGGGGGCGATAACGGGATCAACATCTACCTGCTGCCCAGAGTCTGGAGATTCTTCCTGATATGATCTGGGTCCGGTCAGATAATCACAGTCATTTGAAGTTAGTAAGTAGAAGGACGTGTTGTACATACTGACACAAGACAGCGCCTTGTCAAGGGAAGTGAGTTCCTCCCATTTAGCGCTATGTTGATGCAGTGCCCTGAAAAGGATCGGGCCGTTAAACGCTGTTGGCGGTGCGTGACTGGAATTCTGGTATTTTCAAACTGGACGGGAAGCTTTGGGAATCATAACTTGTTTTGCTGTGTATATGCGAGCTTTATATTAAACAGTGATAGTGTCTTTGGGCGTTTCTGGCTTTGCTCACTTACTGTGCACTAATGCAATGATGGCACATAGGTACGTAGACTGTGTTGACCTGACTGGAACCTCATAAGATCTTGAGCAGTCTCTGTCAACTAACACATTGCAGTAGAAATGTGAGCTTCAACAGTGTTTCCAAATAATGTATAAAAGAACATACGCATAACCCGAACATGTTTTTCTGTGACAATACTTAGGGCAGAGAAGACAGCACAGAAAGACTGCAAACGTTCCGGGAGTTTCTTTCTCCTGTGACCAGAAGAACAGACACCGCCATCCTAATGCTGCAACTAATGTGTAACATTTACATTAGTAAATAATCCAATCACCACATGGACGATTCGATGGGTTGATGTTAATCCCATTTGGAGCTAGGCTGCTGGTTTCTGGATTTTCATTTGCGTTCCATCGCGTGGAATTGTCCCTTCCTCTCGAGTGGTTTCCTGGGCTATTCCAGCTTGTTTTGCCCGTGGTGAAATATGACTGAGATTCTTAAGAAAAGTTATTTAATCTCTTGTTTGTTTGATTCAGTCTTTGTTTGTTTTTGGTCTAGCTCGGAACACAGATGATCATTTCCAATGAAGTATTTGCAAAGTTTACTCTGTTAAGAGATGCATTATCGGGGCGACCGACCATGGAGGACAGCCTGGACATCTGGTGCTTTCATGCTCAGTTTGGTTTGCCCTCATCGAATCCCAAGCCTCAGTAGGGTGATCGGAAAACGATTTCCATTTTCTTTTGAAGAAGAACCCCAAGAGAATGCCAGCTATCAACTCCAAAGAAAAGAAACGTCTCTGTCTGTGTCACATCTTCATGCGACACCATTTCACATGTCAGAACAATATCTATTCATCAGGCATGAAGTGGAAGGTCTGTGTCTGGGTCACATCTTCATGTGTCAATACTATTTCATATGTCAGAACAATCTCTATTCATCAGACCTGAAGTGGAAGGTCTGTGTCTGGGACACATCTTCATGTGTCAATACTATTTCATATGTCAGAACAATCTCTATTTATCAGGCCTGAAGTGGAAGGTCTGTGTCTGGGACACATCTTCATGTGTCAATACTATTTCATATGTCAGAACAATCTCTATTCATCAGGCCTGAAGAGAAAGGCCTCAGTCCGATTTTCCCCCGCTCTGCTGTGCTCAGCGTGTGTTTTTATGGAGACTTTTGCATGCAACTATAAAGTTTGGCATCACGTCTTAAAGCCAAGTGTTTCCTCATGTTGTCAAAACCGACTGCCCAACTCCCTACCCCAGAGACGAAAGATCTTCAATAAAGTCCATTCAGCGAGTTCCATAGGTTTATGGAAGATGATAGAAGAACACACACAAACGCACGCACGCACGCACGCAAAACACACACCACACACAACACACACACACACACACACACACACACACACACACACACACACACACACACACACACACACACTCATCCCCGTCTCTCTCCTCTCTCTCTCTCTCTCTCTACTCTCTCATCTCTCTCTCTCTCTCTCTCTCCTCTCTCCTCTCTCTCTCTCTCTCTCTCTCTGTATGTGTGTGTGTGGGGTGTGTGTGTGTGTGTGTGTGTGTGTGTGGGGTGTGTGTGTGTGTGTGTGTGTGTGTGTGTGTGTGTGTGTGTGTGTGTGTGTGTGTGTGTGTGTGTGTGTTTGTTGGGGTGTGTGTGTGTGCTTGAACTTGATGTTCGAACAATAGTTCCATTATTGTTCCATATTTGATATGAGAGTTATGCACTTGCATGATAGAAATTGTGTGCTTTTAAAAATGTGCTCTGAGCCTGTGGTTACATGTCGTATTAGTTTCTTTCGCGTTCATAAGGGCAGGATGTACGAAAGCTGGAAAGCGTATTCTTTAACTCTCAGTATAGTTACTTTTGACTTGACTTGACCTCACGCGCGCGCGCACACACACACACACACACACACACACACACACACACACACACACACACACACACACACACACACACACACACACCACACACACACACACACACACACACACACACACACACACACACACACACACACACACAAGAATGCAATAAAGAGTGTAATTCACTTACACATAAGAACATAATTATCATGAAATGAACTTAAACGTGTCCAACAAATCAACCAACTACACATCCTTTCCATCCTAAACCCGCTAAGAAAAGGAAGAAAGACAAAACTAATACTATCTCTTTAGCGTGTTTCAAGTCACATGATCTAAGTACACAAACAGAAATCCGACGACAACACAGGACAACGCTGCGCTGCCTTTGAAGTCACAAGTGCCTACTCACCTAAACTCATCTGAGGTTTTCATTCCCACGTGTATAAAGTCACCAGTGGCTAATCACCTAACTCATCTGAGGTTATTCATTCCCACGTGTATAAAATCACCAGTGCCTACTCACCTAACTCATCTGAGGTTATTCATTCCCACGTGTATAAAGTCACCAGTGCCTACTCACCTAGCTCATCTGAGTTTATTCATTCCCACGTGTATAAAGTCACCAGTGCCTACTCACCTAACTCATCTCAGGTTATTCATTCCCACGTGTATTGGCAACGGAACGTCAAGAAAAAAGTCAGGTCCAGATCTCCCAGGCCCGGCGCAGTTCATGCCGCAGTCCACTGCAACCAAGGACAGTAACACAGCCAGAAAACACCCCGTCCCCTTTCTGCTGTGTCTTGAAGTCTGGGTGCAGAGACATCATGCACAAAGCTTAAAAGATGGCCTCCATAAATCAGCTGATCTTAGTTAATTAAACGTTATTTTGCATTGAGAAGAGATACATTTACACTCTTTCGCTAATGAATGTTAAAATTCTGTCGTTTTTGATTCAAATGGACAGCACCAAAACTTCTGGCAAGTGACTGAAAACAATATCCGAAAATCCAAAACAAGTGATTGTTTTAATGTTGAGACTGTATTAGCAAATTTCTTTTCTCGTGTCGTTTTTCTTTTCTTTTCTTTTTCTTTTTTTTATTACAACTATGGTTTTCCATGTTTTCAACTAAAGAAACAAATTCTGCCACAAAACATTGTTACAGCATTCACATTGGAAACAAAAACATGGAGAAAATTGTATGATGTTATTGCAAAGTGTAAAATATTTTGAATGACGAAAGGATCCCAGGAATGAAGGTTGGGACTGTGGTGATCTGAGATGAATATTTCGTGTAAACTGCTGACTATGACAATGCGTCTTCTTCTTCTCTTCCTCTTCTTCTTCTTCTTTGTACATCAAAGTAGACCCCTAGAATCACTGCCAAAGGCTTCTGCATGGCGGAGGCCTCCAGAGATCCATAGAGCTTCACCTTTGTCGATGTGTCAGCAAGCCAGGTCTCTGCTCTTAGCTTTTGATGAGTTGGACAGTTCTGCAGGAAGTCTTCCACAGTCACTGGGGGTAGAGCTGGGCTCGAGCTGTGCTACTGAAAGACCGCGGTGAAGGACTTCAACAACTGGCCTCCGTGGCGTGAAGGTGCAATACATTGCAACGAGCGTGTTGTGCAGTTCTATGGGGAACCAGGCCATCTGATCATCTTCTTCATGCTGAAAGTTCGCTCTGGAGGCACAGAATCCACGGCTTTGATACATGTACGTGATTTGATCGATCAACCGAATGTTCAATGAATGGGCAATGGAACTTCAGTAGCAGTTTTTCACTTTTTGCAACATGCGGCACTCTATACAAACATACACACTATCATGCTATAACTTCTTTAGAATATAGTTATCAAGTTAGCATTTGAACTTTTTTTCAGTAGTGTGTCTGAAGATCCATGTAAACAGTGTATTTATCACCAGAACCTTGCTTCACAGGGGCGTTCCTTTCAGTGTGGCTGTAAATCACCTGATCATTCCCTTCAGTGGCTGGCACTGTGTGTGGTGTTAAATCACCGGATCATTCCCTTCAGTGGCTGGCACTTGTGTGGTGTTAAATCACCTGATCATTCCCTGCAGTGGCTGGCACTGTGTGTGGTGTTAAATCACCTGATCATTCCCTTCAGTGGCACTGTGTGTGGTGTTAAATCACCTGATCATTCCCTTCAGTGGCTGGCACTGTGTGTGGTGTTAAATCACCTGACCATTCCCTTCAGTGAGTGGCACTGTGTGTGGTGTTAAATCACCTGATCACTCCCTTAAGTGAGTGGCACTGTGTGGTTTTAAATCACCTGACCATTCCCTTCAGTGAGTGGCACTGTGTGTGATGTTAAATCACCTGACAATTCCCTTCAGTGGCTGGCACTGTGTGTGGTGTTAAATCACCGGACCATTCCTTCAGTGGCTGGCACTGTGTGTGGTGTTAAATCACCTGATCAATCCCTTCAGTGGCACTGTGTGTGGTGTTAAATCACCTGATCATTCCCTTCAGTGGCACTGTGTGTGGTGTTAAATCACCTGATCATTCCCTTCAGTGGCACTGTGTGTGGTGTTAAATCACCTGATCATTCCCTGTAGTGGCTGGCACTGTGTGGGTGTTAAATCACCTGATCATTCCCTTCAGTGGCTGGCACTGTGTGTGGTGTTAAATCACCTGATCATTCCCTTCAGTGGCTGGCACTGTGTGTGGTGTTAAATCACCTGATCATTCCCTTCAGTGGCTGGCACTGTGTGTGGTGTTAAATCACCTGATCATTCCCTTCAGTGGCTGGCACTGTGTGTGGTGTTAAATCACCTGATCATTCCCTTCTAGTGTGGCACTGTGTGTGGTGTTAAATCACCTGATCATTCCCTTCCGTGGCTGGCACTGAGTGTGGTGTTACATCACCTGATCATTCCCTTCAGCGGCTGGCACTGAGTGTGTTGTTAAATCACCTGATCATTCCCTTCAGTGGCTGGCACTGAGTGTGGTGTTAAATCACCTGACCATTCCTTCAGTGGCTGGCACTGTGTGTGGTGTTAAATCACCTGACCATTCCCTTCAGTGGTGGGCACTGTGTGTGTGTGTTAAATCACCTGATCATTCCCTTGAGTGGCACTGTGTGTGGTGTTAAATCACCTGATCATTCCCTTCAGTGGCTGGCACTGTGTGGTGTTATATCATCTGATCATTCCCTTCAGTGGCTGGCACCGTGTGTGGTGTTAAAGCACCTGATCATTCCTTGAGTGGCACTGTGTTGTGGTGTTAAATCACCTGATCATTCCCTTCAGTGGCTGGCACTGTGTGTGGTGTTAAATCACCTGATCATTCCCTTCAGTGGCTGGCACCGTGTGTCGTGTTAAATACCTGATCATTCCCTTCAGTGGCTGTCACTGAGTGTGGTGTTAAATCACATGACCATTCCCTTCAGTGGCTGGCACTGTGTGTGGTGTTAAATCACCTGATCATTCCCTTCAGTGGCTGGCACTGTGTGTGGTGTTAAATCACCTGATCATTTCCTTCAGTGGCACTGTGTGTGGTGTAAATCACCTAATCATTCCCTTCAGTGAGTGGCACTGTGTGTGGTGTTAAATCACATGATCATTCCCTTTAGTGGCTGGCACTGTGTGTGGTGTTAAATCACCTGATCATTCCCTTCAGAGGCTGGCACTGTGTGTGTGTTAAATCACCTGACCATTCCCTTCAGTGGCACCGTGTGTCGTGTTAAATAACCTGATCATTCCCTTCAGTGGCTGTCACTGAGTGTGGTGTTAAATCACATGACCATTCCCTTCAGTGGTTGGCACTGTGTGTGGTGTTAAATCACCTGATCATTCCCTTCAGTGGCTGGCATTGTGTGTGGTGTTAAATCACCTGATCATTCCCTTCAGTGAGTGGCACTGTGTGTGGTGTTAAATCACCTCATCATTCCCTTCAGTGGCACTGTGTGTGGTGTTAAATCACATGATCATTCCCTTCAGTGGCTGGCACTGTTGTGGTGTTAAATCACTGATTCATTCCCTTCAGAGGCTGGCACTGCGTGGTGTTGTTAAATCACCTGACCATTCCCTTCAGTGGCACTGTGTGTGGTGTTAAATCACCTGATCATTCCTTCAGTGCAATGTGTGTGGTGTTAAATCACCTGCCCATTCCTTCAGTGGATGGCACTGAGTGTGGTGTAACTCACCTGACCATTCCCTTCAGTGAGTGGCACTGTGTGTGGTGTTAAATCACCTGATCATTCCCTTCAGTGAGTGGCACTGTGTGTGATGTTAAATCACCTGATTCATTCCTTCAGTGAGTGGCACTGTGTGTGGTGTTAAATCACCTGATCATTCCCTTCAGTGGCTGGCACTGTGTGTGTGTTAAATCACCTGATCATTCCTTCAGTGGCTGGCACTGTGTGTGGTATTAAATCACCTGATTATTCTCTCAGTGGCACTGTGTGTGGTGTTAAATCACCTGATCATCCCTTCAGTGGCACTGTGTGTGGAGTTAAATCACCTGATCGTTCCCTTCAGTGCCACGTGTGTGGTGTTAAATCACCTGATCATTCCCTTCAGTGGCTGCACTGTGTGTGGTGTTAAATCACCTGATCATTCCCTTGAGTGGCACTGTGTGTGGTGTTAATCACCTCATCATTCCCTTCAGTGGCTGGCACTGTGTGTGGTGTTAAATCACCTGATCATTCCCTTCAGTGAGTGGCACTGTGTGTGGTATTAAATCACCTTATCATTTCCTTCGTGGCACTGTGTGTGGTGTTAATCACCTGATCATTGCCTTCAGTGAGTG
This sequence comes from Conus ventricosus, assembly GCA_018398815.1. Taxonomy (NCBI): domain Eukaryota; kingdom Metazoa; phylum Mollusca; class Gastropoda; order Neogastropoda; family Conidae; genus Conus; species Conus ventricosus. The sequence continues at coordinate 117,926 of JAFLJL010019308.1, forward strand.
GCACTGGTGTGGTGTTAAATCACCTGATCATTCCCTTCAGTGAGTGGCACTGTGTGTGGTGTTAAATCACCTGACCATTCCCTTCCGTGGCTGGCACTGTGTTTGGTGTCCTACAGATACTGCATTAAAACAGGCACCACCAATCACCACCAGCGTGACTCAGTAGCATCTCTGAATCTCCTCCGGTGCGTTGATTTATGGTGACCTGAAACATGTCGCTTTTTTTTCTGAATTGCCATTCGTCTGTAATATGAAAGGTCGGGTGTGTTTTAGTGTGGATTAATTTGAAATTAAACGAGAATTACCTGGACGATGAAGTTTTAATGGAGATTACTTCGAGGATGCTGTTGGCTTAACAGGGAATGTCATGTTGTATTGTTAGATTGTATATATATATATATATATATATATATATATATATATATATATATATATATATATTATATATTATATATATATATATTATATATATATATATATATATATATATATATATATTATATACAACAAACTAATAAATTCCAAGGATAAGTACCGCACCGTTCCAGCAACTTACAGAGCAGCTTGGTGTTGCAATGACTGCAAGAAATATTGAAATATAAACAAAGCTTGCTCTTATGTCTTAGATTGAAGAAATAGGGGGCGATACGCATTCATATCTGCAGTGGTAGATGATTCTGCCTAACTAACAGTATGTGCTTGAGTGGGTGAATGGGGAAAAATAAAATTCAATATTTATTGCAGTCATTGCAACACCAAGCTGCTCTGTAGTGTTGGCTGGAACGGTGCGGTACTTATCCTTGGAATTTATTAGTTTGTTGTATTTTAGTCCCTTGCGGATTCATTCCAAGAACTGGCCCTCAGCACTTGTGTCTTAGAGGATATCTTTTTACATTTTCTACTTTTCACAAGAAATGTAGCTTGTTTTGCTCTTTTATGATTTTCTTTTGCTTCTTAGATGGCACCTTTGGTTGGTTATTTGAAAACTCAACAAACATACTACGGTATTGCACACCAACCTTTTTTGGGATTGCATTCTTCTTAAAACTGAAAAGGCAGAGGAGTCAAATTACCATTTTCCGCGGTCACTGAGGAGAAACCACCAAGTTTCGAAATATCGGTATATGACCAGGAGTTATATGTTAGTGAGTTTCCCTCCCTATTGGAGGATGGCTCCCCCTTGGAGAATATAAGCTTGCTGAAGGCTCATTTTGAGAAGCATTTATTTTTTTTTTTCCCCCTTCGCCCACTCAAGCACATACTGTTAGTTAGGCAGAATCATCTACCACTGCAGATATGAATGCGTATCTCCCCCTATTTCTTCAATCTAAGACATAAGAGCAAGCTTTGTTTATAATTCAATATATATATATATATATATATATATATATATATATAATATATATATATATATATATATATTATATATATAAAACTAATAAATTCCAAGGATAAGTACTGAGCACCATTCCAGCAACTTACAGAGCAGCGTGGTGTTGCAATGACTGCAAGAAATATTCAATTATAAACAAAGCTTTCTCTTATGTCTTAGATTGAAGAAATAGGGGGAGATAAACATTCATATCTGCAGTGGCAGTTAATACTGCCTAACTAACAGTATGTGCTCAAGTGGGTGGATGGGGAAAATAAAATAATTGCTTCTCAAAATGAGCCTTCAGCAAGCTTATAATCTCCAATAGGGAGGAAACTCCACAAGGGACTAAATTACAAAATTTATTAGTTTTTTGTAATTTTGTAATTCCCCATCCACCCGCTTGAGCACATACTGTTAGTTAGGCAGCATTAACTGCCACTGCAGTTTATCTCCCCCTATTTCTTCAATCTAAGACTAAGAGCAAGCTTTGTTTATAATTGAATATTTCTTGCAGTCATTGCAACACCAAGCTGCTCTGTAAGTTGCTGGAATGGAGCTTAGTACTTATCCTTGGAATTTATTATTTTTTTTTTTAAATTTAGTCCCTTGTGGACTCATTCCAAGAACTGGCCCTCAGCACTTGTGTCTTAAGAGGTTATCTTTTTATATTTTCTACTTTTCACAAGAAAATGTAGCTTGTTTTGTTCTTTCATGATTTTCTTTCGCTTCTTAGGTGGCACCTTTGGTTGGTTTTTTGAATACTCAACAAACATACTACGGTATTGTACTCCAGCCTTTTCGGGCATTGCATTCTTCTTAAAACCGAAAAGGCAGAGGAGTCAAATTACCACTTTCCGAGGTCACTGAGGAGAAACAACCAAGTTTCGAAATATCGATATATGACCAGGAGTTAGGTGTTAGTGAGTTTCCTCCCTATTGGAGATTATAAGCTTGCTGAAGGCTCATTTTGAGAAGCATTTATATTATTTTTCCCATCCACCCACTTGAGCACATACTGTTAGTTAGGCAGTATTAACTGCCACTGCAGATATGAATGTTTATCCCCCCTATTTCTTCAATCTAAGACATAAGAGCAAGCTTTGTTTATAATTGTATATAATATTATATATATATATATTTATATATTAATATATATATTATATATATATATATATATATATTGAATTATAAACAAAGCTTGCTCTTATGTCTTAGATTGAAGAAATAGGGGGAGATACGCATTCATACCTGCAGTGGCAGATGATTCTGCCTAACTAACAGTATGTGCTTGAATGGTGGATGGGGAAAAAAGAATATATAAAATAAATGCTACTCAAAATGAGCCTTCAGCAAGCTTATATTCTCCAAGGGGGAGAGAGACATCCTCCAATAGGGAGGGAAACTCACTAACATATAACTCCTGGTCATATACTGATATTTCGAAACTTGGTGGTTTCTCCTCAGTGACCGCGGAAGTGGTAATTTGACTCCTCTGCCTTTTCAGTTTTAAGAAGAATGCAAACCCAGAAAAGGCTGGTGTGCAATACCGTAGTATGTTTGTTGAGTTTTCAAAAAACCAACCAAAGGTGCCATCTAAGAAGCAAAAGAAAATCATGAAAGAGCAAAACAAGCTACATTTTCTTGTGAAAAGTAGAAAATATAAAAAGATATCATCTAAGACACAAGTGCTGAGGGCCAGTTCTTGGAATGAATCCGCAAGGGACTAAAATACAACAAACTAATAAATTCCAAGGATAAGTACCGAGCACCGTTCCAGCAACGTACAGGGCAGCTCGGTGTTGCAATGACTGCAAGAAATATTGAATTATAAACAAAGCTTGCTCTTATGTCTTAGATTGAAGAAATAGGGGGAGATACGCATTCATACCTGCAGTGGCAGATGATTCTGCCTAACTAACAGTATGTGCTTGAGTGGGTGGATGGGGAAAAAGAATATATAAAATAAATGCTTCTCAAAATGAGCCTTCAGCAAGCTTATATTCTCCAAGGGGGAGAGAGACATCCTCCAATAGGGAGGGAAACTCACTAACATATAACTCCTGGTCATATACCGATATTTCGAAACTTGGTGGTTTCTCCTCAGTGACCGCTGAAAGTGGTAATTTGACTCCTCTGCCTTTTCAGTTTTAAGAAGAATGCAATCCCAGAAAAGGCTGGTGTGCAATACCGTAGTATGTTTGTTGAGTTTTCAAAAAACCAACCAAAGGTGCCATCTAAGAAGCAAAAGAAAATCATGAAAGAGCAAAACAAGCTACATTTTCTTGTGAAAAGTAGAAAATATAAAAAGATATCCTCTAAGACACAAGTGCTGAGGGCCGTTCTTGGAATGAATCCGCAAGGACTAAAATACAACAAACTAATAAATTCCAAGGATAAGTACCGAGCACCGTTCCAGCAACTTACAGAGCAGCTTGGTGTTGCACATGACTGCAGGTATGAATGCGTATCTCCCCCTATATCTTTAATCTAAGACATAAGAGCAAGCTTTGTTTATAATTCAATATTTCTTGCAGTCATTGCAACACCAAGCTGCTCTGTAAGTTGCTGAACGGTGCTCGGTACTTATCCTTGGAATTTATTAGTTTGTTGTATATATATATATATATGGAGAATATAAGCTTGCTGAAGGCTCATTTTGAGAAGCATTTATTTTATTTTTCCCATTCACCCACTCAAGCACATACTGTTAGTTAGGCAGAATCATCTACCACTGCAGATATGAATGCTATCTCCCCCTATTTCTTCAATCTAAGACATAAGAGCAAGCTTTGTTTATAATTATATATATATATATATATATATATATATATATATATATATATATATATATATATATATATATATATATATATAAATCAGAGTTAAAAAGCCACTCAGAATTTTAAAAGTGCTCGACCATATAGGGAGCGACATACCAGTTTAAAATAGGATTTTAAAATGGAAGAAATAAAAACAAAAACAATTTTTTTTTTTATTTCTTCCATTTTAAATCCTATTTTAAACTGGTATATATATATATATATATATATATATATTATATATATATATATATAATATATAAATATATATATATATATATATATATATATATATATATATATATATAAATAAACAAACTAATAAATTCCAAGGATAAGTACTGAGCACCATTCCAGCAACTTACAGAGCAGCTTGGTGTTGCAATGACTGCAAGAAATATTCAATTATAAATAAAGCTTGCTATCATGTCTTAGATAGACGAAATAGGGGGAGATAAGCATTCATATCTGCAGTGGTAGACATAAGAGCAAGCTTTGTCTATAATTAAATATTTCTTGCAGTCATTGCAACACCAAGCTGCTCTGTAAGTTGCTGGAATGGTGCTCGGTACTTATCCTTGGAATTTATTAGTTTATTGTAATTTAGTCCCTTGTGGATTCATTCCAAGAACTGGCCCTCAGCACTTGTGTCTTAAGAGGTTATTTTTTTTCTTCTACTTTCCACAAGAAAATGTAGCTTGTTTTGCTCTTTCATGATTTTCTTTTGCTTCTTAGGTGGCACCTTTGGCTGTTTTTTTTTGAAAACTCAACAAACATACTACGGTATTGCACATTAGCCTTTTTCTGGGATAGCATTGTTCTTAAAACTGAAAAGGCAGAGGAGTCCAGTTACCACTTTCCGTGGTCACTGAGGAGAAACAATCAGGTTTTGAAACATCAGTATATGACCAGGAGTTATATGATAATGAGTTTCCACCACATTGGAGATTGTCTCCCCCTTGGAGACTACAAGCTTGCTGAAGGCTCATTTTGGGAAGCATTTATTCCCCATTCATCACCCAGTCCAGCACATACTGTTAGTTAGGCAGAATTATCTACCACTGCAGATTTGAATGCTTATCTCCCCCTATTTCTTCAATCTAAGACATAAGAGCAAGCTTTGTTTTTGTGCACACACACACACACACACACACACACACACACACACACACACACACACACACACACACACACACACACACACACACACACACCTGAGGAGAGCATTTTAGCTTGAAACAAGTTTGTAGGTTTTTAATTTTTCCATTTTAAAATCCTATTTTAAACTGGTATGTTGCTCCCCACTTGGTTGAGCACTTTTAACATTCTGAGTGGCTTTTTAACCACCCACCCATCGAAGCCATTTTTGCTACAAATATCTTTACTTCATTGTATTCTTTTTACGTTTAAACAATCATACTTTTTGTCATATAATTTCTTGGCATTGAAATTTTATGCTTTTATTCCACACTTGGTGTAGTAGGGAATGCTATGTTTTTATAGTTAAAATGTTCATACAAGTCTATTTCCAATTTTCACACCCCTATGAATTATCTCCCTTCAGTCTCTCTCTCTCTCTCTCTCTCTCTCTCTCTTCTCTCTCTCTCTCTCTCTCTCTCTCTCTCTCTCTCTCTCTCTCTCTCTCTCTCTCTCTTCACCCTACTTCAAACATCTTACTTAGCAGTCAATCTTTTATTCTTGATTTGTATTTAACTCTGCAGGTTGCTTTTACAGTTTAAGGTTTTATACATTTTGCAATATTATTGATCTTTTGAATGGTGCTATTGTTTTTGTTTTCTTTCTTTTTTTACACTTGACTTGAGCTTATCTTAGAGCGTTGTGTGTTACAGTTGGAGTGTTTTTTAAGTGTGGTGTTAATATTGCATATGTATTGGTGGTTTGTGGTGGTGATGTGCGCGCCTCTGTGTGTGTGTGTGTGGGGGGGGGGGGGGGGGGGGGGGTGCGCGACACTGTTTTGGCGGGGTGTGCGCGTCTGATTCTGTATTGGTGTGGTGTGTGTGTGTGTGTGTGTGTGTGTGTGTGTGTGTGTGTGTGTGTGTGTGTGTGTGTGTGTGTGTGTGTGTGTGTGTGTGTATGGGGTGGTGGGGGTGGGGTGAGGTGGTAAGATGTGTGAGTGCATGTGGTAATATTTATATATGTACAGACTGACACAAGATGGATAAATGAATTGACAAGGAATGACCAAGCACAGTGGAATGAGTAGAATATTTTTAATGATATACTTGTTTATGATTTGTTGTAATATGTGCATTTTGATAATGGCACCACGAACAAATTTTCCTTGTATTCTATGAGGACAAATAAAGCACCGTGTGTCGTGTGGGTAGAGGTATACATAAAACTCCGTGTGTCGTGTGGGTAGAGGTATACATAAAACACCGTGTGTCGTGTGGGTAGAGATATACATAAAACACCGTGTGTCGTGTGGGTAGAGGTATACATAAAACACTGTGTGTCGTGTGGGTAGAGGTATACATAAAACACCGTGTGTCGTGTGGTAGAGGTATACATAAAACACCGTGTGTCGTGTGGGTAGAGGTATGCATAAACACCGTGTGTCGTGTGGGTAGAGGTATACATAAAACACCGTGTGTCGTGTGGGTAGAGGTATACATAAAACACTGTGTGTCGTGTGGGTAGAGGTATACATAAAACACCGTGTATCGTGTGGGTAGAGGTATACGTAAAACACCGTGTGTCGTGTGGGTAGAGGTATACATAAAACACCGTGTGTCGTGTGGGTAGAGGTTTACATAAAACATCGTGTGTCGTGTGGGTAGAGGTATACATAAAACACGTGTGTCGTGTGGGTAGAGGTATACATAAAACACCGTGTGTCGTGTGGGTAGAGGTATACATAAAACACCGTGTGTCGTGTGGGTAGAGGTATACATAAAACACCGTGTGTCGTGTGTGTAGAGGTATACATAAAACACCGTGTGTCGTGTGGGTAGAAGTATACATAAAACATCGTGTGTCGCGTGGGTAGAGTAACATAAAACACTGTGTGTCGTGTGGGTAGAGGTATACATAAAACACCGTGTGTCGTGTGGGTAGAGGTATACATAAAACACCGTGTGTCGTGTGGGTAGAGGTATGCATAAAACACCGTGTGTCGTGTGGGTAGAGGTATACATGTGGAGGACGATACCGCACGCGCCCCAGACTTCAGGTACGTGTGATCCCTGAGAACAAACTCGGAAGGGAGGGTTCAATGGAATTACCTCGAGTTGCTGATGGGTGGGTACGTGTATACCTCCACCTAACAGCATCCTCGAAATAATTTCCAATAAACGTCAACTTCCAGGTTAGTCTCGTTTAATTTTCAAATTATTCCTCGTCTGCTGATTGGTCAGAAGTATACATGTGGAGAGTTGAGCGTCGGGATCACACGTTATTTCTTATCACGTCAGGCTCTGAAAGGCAATCAGCCCATAATGTGAGTTACTTCCCTTTGTTCACAAATGTGTCCAGCACGGACTGGAAAAAAAAACTCTTAGTCTTCGCAGAACCACCATTTCCATCTCCATTCTGTTCAATGATCCGGTGGTGGAATCTTGAAAAAGTGTTCCTGTTTGATCATCCCCTGCTTGAAGGATGCTGTCTGTTGGCACACCTCTGCTTAATGCTGCAGAAGTACTAGCAGCCCGAGTGCTGTGAGCCGAGCACTTCGACATGTCTATTCCATCCAGAAACATGACATCTTTCATCCAACGAGAAATGGTGTCTCTTTTCACATGTGCAAAAAGCTTTATGCAGCTGATGAAAAGTGCCTTCCCAGTTCGTAAGTGGACAGTTCTTTTTCAAATATTGCCGAAGGTGGTGAACCAGACACAATCTCTTGTTTTCAAAACAAGGTATGACTAAAGGTTTAAGTGAGTCCCTGGTTGGTTTGTTTTAAAAGAGAACTATATACAAGTACACATTTAGACTCATGGATTTTTACATCATCACCAGTAGGACTATGGAGAGTCTGTCCTCTCTGACCAGAGAGTAAAGCAAGTAACATAAGTGTTCTGAGTGTGAGTTTCAGAAAGCTGAGCTGTTCTGCATCTGGCCACTGTGCTAACATATCAACGAATGTGTCTACATCCCATGTGTCACAGTACTTTGGGCGTGATGGTCTATTGTTGAACACACCTTTGCCAATTTTACAGACTATAGGATGTTGACCTATTGTTTCTGCATTATCAGGACAAAGGTATTCTGAAACCGCACTCCTAGCTAGGCCAACTGTACTATAACTAGCACATGCAGCATACAGTTCTGAAAAAAAAGCCAAATGCACATGAGTACTAGTAGTGATTTTATTTCTGGGTACAAATCTCTGCCAGTTTTGAATGTAGGTGTTGTAGGACATATGGAGCTGGGTCTCCATGAATCCATGATTAGAGCAACTGAATTTCTTGATAAACCAGAAATTAAGAAATTATTGCTGAGATTTTCAGACAAGCAGGTTTAGCCGACGTTTCAATGAGAGTATGAACTGCTCTGAGGTCGCTGGGTAGGTGAAGAAGATGGCGTCTGCACCTGCGTTCTACTGGAGGGCAGCAGAGAAGATGCTCAAGCACAGCGAACCACAGTTGTGTCGTCCAGTTGGGTACCACAATTATCCCCTCTGCATGGTCTCTCTGGATCTTCTGCAGCACCCATCCTATGATGCTGAAAGGTGGAAATGTACACCACTGTAAATGCTCCCAGGTGATGGAAAGAGCATCAATTGCTTCAGCTTCTTGGTCCGGCCTGTATGAAATGTATCGCTGCATTTGGAAGTTCAACCTGGAAGCAAAGAGGTCAATATCTGGAGAAGCCCTGAGCTATTGGAAGGCAGACTGCAAAGCCTGCTCATCAAGTTTCCACTCGGCATCAGTGTTCTGACGCCTGGACTCCTTGTCAGCTGTTCTGTTCTGCTTCACTGGAATGTGCGCTGCACTGGTCCATATATTCTAAAAAATGCACCATGACCAAATTGTAAATGTCATGTCATTACAAGCATCTGAATGGCTTGTTCCCATTTGATCGATACAGCTGACAGTTGTTGTATTGTCCATCATTATCCGGACTTTGTTTGTTTTCCAGCTTTCCCTGAAATGACTGCAAAGCAAGTGAAACATCTTTCAATTCGAAATAATTAATGTGAAAGGCCCTTTCATGCGGCAACCAATGTCCACCTGAAGCTGTTTCTTCACACTCGCACCCCCAACCTGTGCCATTAGCATCAGTGGTGACAGCTATATCTGGTTCAGAACTGCAAATGTCATTCTCTGTATCAGGCACACGGACAATCCACCATTTAAGTTCATCCTCACTCTCTTCAGACAGCTGCATGAGTTGGTTAAGTCACCCCTGCTCCTCTTCAAAGCTGATATTTTGTCTTTCTCAAGCTGTCTGTAACATAGAGGTCCTTACTTGACAGCAGCAAAGCCAGCAACGATTTTCCCTGTAACTTTAGCAACCTCATGGATTGTGTGACTTTGCTCATCAAAAAGCCTTTGACAGCTAGACAATATGCTGACAGCCCTTTCAGTGCTAAGAGTGACTTTCATGGAGACAGAATCTATGATGACTCCAAGGTATTAAATCCTTGTTGTGGGCTGAATAACCGACTTGGTTGGGTGAATGATAAATCCAAACATTTGAAACAAATCAGTGGTGTCTGTAACATTCCTCATGCAGCTGCTCTCTGTGAGTCCAATCAACAGAGAATCATCCAAATACCCCGTAGACACTTGACCATTCATTTTAAGGGAGGCATAGACAGGTTTCGACAGCTTTGTGAACAAACGGGGAGCTGATGATAGGCCATTGGGTAAAGCATTGAATCTATTGAGTTGATCTCTCCATTGAAATCTGAGTAGCTTCTTGTGCTGTTCATGGATTGCTACACTATAATAGGCATCCTTCAGATCATTTGAGGTCATAAAACATCCTTGAGTTATCAAAGTCAGGGCAGTGTTCAGAGTATCCATTTTGAAATGATGATAACTGACTTCGAAATTGAGTCTTTTTAGATTTAAAATCATGCGATAAGATCCATCTTTCTTTTCCCTGGTAAAAACTGGAGCAATAACTTCACCAGGCCAATGCTCACATGGGGAAATTACTTTCTTAGCAAACAACTTTTGAACTTCTGAATCAATGATCTTGCACTCTTTCTGATTTGTGACATTTGCTTTAGTGCAAGATAGTCTGAATAGCTGGTCTAAAGAACAGTCAAATTCAACCTTAACCCTGCTATCATGCTTAGAATATCTGGGTCTGAAGGGATTTTAGACCATGCATCTTCAAACTGTCTTAATCTCCCAGCAGTAAACTCATGTTTCTGAGGTTTTAAAGATGGAACCAAGCTCACCTTTTCTATTGAGAGCTGGGATTCTGATGTCCCATTTCTGCTGAAACCAATGCTGTCTTTAGTGTGTTCTGCTCCTTTGGCCTACAAAATGACCACATAGGCGACCCGACTCAGAGTAGTAAGAACCGCCCACTTGACATGATAGTTAGTGGGCGTTTCAGCGGTATCTACAACAAGTGGCCTACACTGGAGCTGATGCGGTCGGTCCTCACGCACATCTTTCAGTGTCGCAGACAAACTGTCCCCAAACATCTGGTCTGTGATCGGAGCCGATTCATCACAGATCCGCGAAAACTGCTTGTTTACATTGGTCTGATGCCACTGCGTCTGCGCAACGAAACCTCGCGCGAATAACATAACCCAAAAAGCCACCGCATTGGTACAATGCTTCACGGCTTCAGAATTGGCCTCTGAGCTGGGCAAGCCGCTAGGCCTATCAAGTAAACCGTTTGCGGCACGCACGCACGCACGCAGTCGCCGCCTTGATGATGCTCTCTGAATTATGTTGCTTTTTCAGGTCGCTTTGATGGCCTCAGACCGAAATTTCGACCATATTTCGGGACGATCAATTTTTGACAATTTGCCGGTCTGTTGTAGGCTTCAAGTTTCTTCTTCTGCAGAGCCGGGCTTCGTTTGTTCTTGAACCAACCATTGATAATTTCTGCAAGTTCCTCTCTCACTTCTTCCCTCACAGGTTCGTGCGTACCGCTCAGTTCAGTGGCTATTTCTTTCAGCATTGTCAGATTTGTATCTGACTTGTCAGCTTTTTTATTCTGCAACGCAAAAAGCTGTGCCTCTTTTTTTCTCTATTCTTCCAGTTTCCCATCTACTCTCAGCTCCAGAATATTACTGCTGTGTTCCTGTTTTGACTCTGAATTGTCTCCAGAAACTCCTGCAAACTTGGCGGGTTCCGCGGCGCCATCTTCGTCTGAAAGTTTTCTCTTTGGCCTAAGTAGTCTCACTAGGGTCTCGAACTTTTTGCTCCAGCTTGGCATCTAGCTCTTGAATCAGGCTTCCTAAATGATTCTGGGACTGTTGTGGGCCCACTTGCTGTCTGTGGGTTCTGAAAGACCCGCTGACATGGCTTACTCTCTGAAATAGCTGCCTTATGAGAGGCTCAAAAACTTCACTTCTGAACGAGCCCGAGCACCAAGGATCTAGACTATATACCGGTAACAAATACCAGGCGTCGATCAGAAAGAGCAGACTGTCTACCAAAAACTTTGGAATAAACATTTTCGTAGATTTGTTATATTCTTATGATCCTAATGTTATGATGATGTATTATTACGGACCCAAAGTGAATGTGAAGGACCGAAGGAAATTAATCACGCTGGATATCTATCACTGGAAAACCATTAGTTATATATACGTCCGTCTGGCACCGAGTTTTAGCATCGAAGTGGGACCTTGCGCGGTAACGTCCTTCTTCTCCACAAGTACACGATCTGACCTCAAGTTCATGCAGAGTGTAAAGGAATATTCAAAGCAAATGCAACGTAAGATGGTTTAACAAACGACCAGATGAAATTCAGACACATTACAATACATCTTTTGGCCAGTGAATATCTAACTCCTACCAAATAGTATCGAGCTGAGTGTGTGCCCAGAGCTTGGAAGAGGCCTGACCAGAGAAAACCAAACCATAGTACTAACTCCAACGTAGCCCCTTGACTCTCTTGGCATCTGTCACGGTGCACCGAGGGAAAACGGATTTTTTCCCTCCGAAGTACTGACCGTGCTGCATAAGAGAGAACACATATCACGATTGCATGAAATCCTCCTGCCTCATTGGAGTGGAAGGTGAAGTACCACAGATGGACATGAGTGGATGCTAACATCTTCACGACTCTCTAAACAAAAACAAAGGAGACAGAAGCGATTGCAATAATTGTCGAGGCAATATCTCTCCTTTATTATCGATGAGAAAGTCTTATGCCCGAGTATTACTTGAAGAAGGCTCCAAGTACTTTGCCAGAGCAAGTTTATCCTGAAAATCACAGTGTGGTTTCCGGTCCAACAGATTCACTATAGATATGATCTGTGGCTTCTCCCCTTGAACAAATCAAGGATAAATGCAGGGGGACCCCAAGGAGGCGGGGGGGGCCACTTCTTCATTGCCTTCAAAAGATCCCACACAAAAGGCTTTCGATTTGGATCAGCAGGATGGCCTCTGTTCAAGATCCACCCCAAGCTTGATGCCCATCCAAACTTCTCAGTCATCACAGATCCTTCCACGAAGACATGAAAGGCACTGTCGTCTTTGACGGCTCAACATCAGCTGCCTTCAGCATACAAGTGGAGTGAAACAGGTTAAGCCCTGGCTCCCACCATGTTTGGAATCTTCTTTGCTGTGATGCTGAAACACGCATTTAGTCCTGCAGCTGAAGGTAACTACCTCCAAACCCCGGACAGACGGAAAGCTCTTCAGCCTCCCCCGACTAAGAGCCAAGACTAAAGTCAAGCTGAGGTGCCTGCGTGACTTCCTCTTTGCGGGACGACGCAGCAGTAACCGCCCACTCAGCTGAGGACCTACAGCAGCTCATGACTTGCTTCAGCAATGCCTGCCAAGACTTTAGGCTTACCATTAGCTTGAAGAAAACACAGGTCATGGGAACAGGATGTTGACTCTCCCCCATTCACCCACATCAATGACCATGAACTGGATGTCGTCCATGACTTTGTTTTTTGGGGCTCAACAATCTCAGACCCCCCTCTCACTCGACGCAGAGCTCAACAGGCGCATCGGCAAGGCAGCTAGCACCATGACCAGACTGACAAAGAAAGCAGGAACAACAGCAAGCTGGCTGAGCACACAAAGGTCCAGATCTACAGAGGCCTGCGTCGTGAGCACCCTCCTGTATGGCAGCGAGTCTTGGGCTTGCGTGCCCGACAAAGCGAAAGCTCAAAGCTTTTCATATGTGTAGCCCTCCGACGCCTTCTGAACATCACCTGGCAGGACAAGGTCCCAAACAACGCTGTCCTGGAAAGAGCCGGGGTGCACCAGCATGTACACGTTACTGAAACAGAGACGTATGCGCTGGCTCGGCCATGTCGTTTCACATGGATGACGGACGAATCCCTAAAGACCTCCTCTATGAAAAAACCTTGTGCAGGGGAAAACGTCCCACATGGGAGACCCACAGCTGCGATTCAAAGACATGTGCAAGAGGGACCTAAAAGCCTTGAACATCACCCTAACAACTGGGAAGCAAACAGCCCTCGAACGGTCGGCCTGGAGGCAAACTGTGCAGAAAGGTTCTCTCCCAAATTCGAAGAGGCACTCGCTCAGCAGCACGGGGAAAAGAGAATGAGAAGAAAGGCTGCAGCCCAGGCGACAGACCAGCGTCAGACTTCATCTGTGCCCTCTGCCACGGATTTGTCATTCCGCATTGGACTGGCCAGCCAAAACCCGCCCGCTGTACTAGAATAGACACCTAGAGCACAATTCCTTAGTCTTCCGAGACTGAAGGATGCCTACTGAGTGTTGGGTGTGTGTGTGTGTGTGTGTGTGTGTGTGTGTGTGTGGTGTGTGTGTGTGTGTGTGTGTGTGTGTGTGTGTGTGTGTGAACAAGAAGAACAAGAACAAGAACAAGAACATTTTTTATTGCCATATAAAAAACCAGAGGTTTTGTGGGGCACAGATGATCAAGTTCAGACATTCAACTAAACTAATCCTAGCGTTGTCACATAAAAACATTAGTAGCAGAAAGAAAAGCACAGTGTGTATCAGAGTCTGATTAAATTTTGTCTCCGAAGAGAAAAACACAACGGGATATACTGGGCAAGTACATTTGGGAAAAGCAGTCCAATAACATAAGCTCCGAGGGTTTTGTCATGTTAGTCTTGGTGGAAATCAGTTTTTATGATCCTCGTCATCAGGTCATAACGTTGTTGGTCAAATAATTTGCAGTCATCGAGAAAATGTAGTTCGTCCTCAACGACGTTGTGTGTGTGTGTGTGTGTGTGTGTGTGTGGTGTGTGTGTGTGTGTTTTGTGTGTGTGTTTTGTGTGTGTGTGTGTGTGTGTGTGTGTGTGTGTGTGTGTGTTGTGTGTGTTGGTGTGTATAAAATCGCAAAATGGACTTTCTGAAGATCTTTCGTCTCTGGAGTAGGGAGTTCCCGCCCTCGCTTTGTCAGCACGACTAAAGACTTAGCTTCAAGACGCGATGGCCAAACGTTACAGTTGCACGGAAAAGTCTCCATCAAACACACGCTGAGGGACTGTAAGCACTGGAAGATCGAACTGATGCCTTCACTTCATGCCCGATGGACAGAGACCCTTTTTGACATATGAAATGGTATTGTCGCATGAAGATGTGACCCAGACACAGACCTTCCGCTTCATGCCTGGTAGACAGAGATCTTTCTGACATATGAAATGGTATTGTCGCAGGAAGATGTGACCCAGACCAGACATTTCTTTTTTTTAGAGTTGATACTGAAATTTTTTTTGGGGAGTTTCTCTTCAAAGAAAAAAAGGGGACTATTTTATGATCTAATTGAAATAAAAACGTAAATTTAGCATAGATTCTTTTTCACCTGTACTGGATAATATATCCAGTAATTAAATACATAAGGAAATAAGGATGTTTGTCAAAACAATGAATGCTCAAATAGGCAAGTGTGTTTTTAAAACACACCATCTACATTTAAAGGTCTAAGCACATTATCACATATGTCAATACTCGCCTGAAATATTTTACAAAAATGAAATCCAAAATTTAAATCATTCAAGCGATTTGACAAAAAACATTCATTACTACTCCGAAAGTTAACATTAAAAAAAAAAAAATATTGAACAATTACACATAGATACCATAGACTAAAGTGCGCGCGCACACACACACACACACACACACACACACACACACACACACACACACCACACACACACACACACACACACACACACACACACAAAACACACACACACACGCCACACACACACACAGGTACGTGCGCGCGCCCGCCCGCTCACCTCAATCACGTACACACACACACACACACACACACACACACACACACACACCACACACACACACACACACACACACACACACACACACACACACACACACACCACACACACACACACGCACCCCACCCCACGCACGCACGCACGCACGCACGCCACACACAAACCTTGATTTACAAATATAAACCAAAGAACCAGGGCAATGTAATAAAACACAGAAGTTATAAACAATCTTTACACGTTGCTAATGAAAGTGTTGCAATGTACCTAGAAGAAATATTCAAGGTCATGTAACCCTCTCTCTCTCTCTCTCTCTCTCTCTCTCTTCTCTCTCTCTCTCTCCCCCTCTCTCTCTCCCCCATCTTTCTCTCTCTCTCTCTCTCTCTCACCCACACACAAAACACACACACCACAACACACCACACACACACACACACACACACACACACACACACACCCCAAACACAAAACACACCCCAACACAATCAACCCCTTGTGTAAGAGGAGGACTCAATTCCCAGTTCAGTTTTGCTTTCGTTCTGAATTGTACAGCATATGAGACGCCTTTAAAGGCAAGGCTCGTTTTTTTTTCGTTTTTTAATACGTGGGATAAGAGATTCTGTGTGTACCCCTAAACTCCTCAAGTTCAAGAGGACATCCTTTACTCACCATTGTAAAAAAACGCTCTGCAAGTTAGGAAATTAGTAAAAAAAGCATCACCTGCACTTACGGTAGAGGATCCACTATTCCCAGCATAGACAGATGTCCTAGTCAAGTTTTGTTCACAATACTCTGCCCTGTATCAATCACGTGCTCCTTTTGCGCACTACGAGGGCCTTTCAAAGAATCCAAACTACGGGCAAGCTGACAGACCTGCTTCTGACGGCCCGTTTTTTGTCTGGTCACAAATGTTTACAACCGCGTTGGCCGGATATGTTCACTAGAAAACAGGTTGGTTATTTTGACCTGACTGCTGCTCACCTGCGCCCTGTATAAGTCAGGTGAGCTGAAACGACCAGCAGTCTCTGCAGCAGTTCCGGCAGTGCAAAACTTCCCAGTGGCTGAAGTTAAAGTCGTTGGTCGTGGGTGTGACCGGGGGGCTGGTTTGCCACTGCTAGAGGGTCTGGCGTAGCCGGGGTTTTACCCTGTCTCCACCCCTCGTGGGAGTCGACATGGGAGTCGACAGTGACCCGACCTTGCCACGGCGCCCGGGTCTGGGGCGTAGCCGGACTGTCCCTGTCTCCGCCATGCTGGGGGGTGGAGGTGTCGACTTGGGAGTCGACATAACCTGACGGGGCCAGTTGTGCCGAGCCGTCGCTCTGTTTGAGCCAGAGCCCCGCTCTTGAGGTATTTGAACCCCGCGACCTGTTGGGCCAGTCGTACAGAACCGATCTTCTGCTGTACCAGGGCTGTCGCTTTTGTGTGTAACATCTATTTTGTGTGACTGCACTCTTGTTGGGGTTTGGAGCCTTCGCTCCTGTTTGGCCGTTGCTTTGGTTCTGTGGGGACTGCAAGCTGCTCCTCTTGACTGTGTGAGTCCCAGAGAGGACTTTTCTACGCATTCTCGAGAGATTTTGCGACGTCTGTGGACTGCCCGAGTTGGGGGCCGACGAGGCCAAAGAAAAAAATAATTTGTATATCATGATTTGTACGCCTACGGTTATGTGTACGTTATTCTGCTGAACTGTATTGTTGTGTATGCGTGTTTTGTGTAGTTGTGTTTTGATGGCTCGGCAGCAAAAAAAAGAAAACGTTGAACTTGTTGCCTGGCTTGTGTGGGGTGTGTGAAATTAAAGATCGTACACGCTCCGATTTCGGTGAGTCAGACAAACAGACAAACGCACAAAACGCATCCGTAACACTGCTCATGTTTTCAAACGTTGTCGAAGATATTAACACGACAGGGGTCTGTGGAGGTTACGCTTGGATAGAACACAGTCACTTCAAGATATAGAACTTCTTTCCACGCAATGCTTTCAAAGACAGAAAACAGAAAGGTGGATGGAGTGATCGGCTTCACGCTGCAAAGACAGGAAACAAAAGGGGGATGAGTGGATCAATACGCTGTACTGGCCAGGGAGTCAAGAGCAGCTGGCCGCCATGTAAGCAACCACGCAACGGTGTTTGATTTTTTTTTTTCAGAATTTGGTTAAGGCTGTGCTTATATTTCATCTTCTAAGAGGTGTAGTGTCTAATTGCAGGATTTGGGGAAGAAACTCGCCACCCTTTGTTTGGCAGCAGGTGCGTACTCACCTGGGAATAACTACACAGCTAATTGTTGCATTGTTTCCCAGCGTGTTGAAAAAGAACATTCATCACTGGTCAGGATTTTTCAGATGCGATTTGAACGTTCTCTTCAGATTTTTCTAGCAAATGAATATGCCATTTGTTTTAGATTTACCATCAGCACTTCAGTTAAGTTGTGAAGGTTCCAACAGGCTAAACGTGTACTGCCACCAGCTGATTGTGCAAAACTGTAGTCACCCTTCCCATTGAAGTGGCCAGCTTCTCCTGCTTCTCCTGACATGTTACTATGCACTGTCCTGGGTCATCGCATTGCCATAGTTATTCAGCTGATATGCATTATCGTCTCAAAGATCAGTCTTTTTAGCTGAAACTCTTGTAGCACTTGAAAAATGTGCCTTCTAGGGAGACTGCTTCGCCAAATCGAAAAACAAACTCGAAAGTCATTTTTAAGGAAACACGCCTTTTCAAAAGTACAAAATGGCTGCCTTCAAAGTTGTTTTTGTGAAAAGCGGTCACTATGGCCCGTACATTTCCCCTGTAGTTAAAATTGAATGGATAAATGTGCTTGAAAAAGAGTGTATATATACTATGGCTAAAACTACAACATGATTTCTTTCGTCACCTCATGAGGTATCTCACACCCAAAAACTCCCTGAAAGGTCCTCGTTTCTCCTCATAACACAATCACAATCCTCCTTCTTTTACCCACCTATAGTCTTTCCTTAAAATTCTAGATTTAAAATTAACCACCATAAAATACTGAACAGTGTGCTCTTAAAGTTTTTTTTTCTTTGTCATTAAACACATCTTGATTTTTAAAACAACAGAAAACTTCATTGCACAACGTTTACTGATTAAAAGCGAACTACCCTGCAGGAAAATGTTATAATGGTGTTTCATTTTTCCCCGCATGCAGTTCACTTACAAATCTTTGATACAGTTTGCAATATTATTATAGTGATACACAAAACCGACGCTAGGGAAAAACGAACAAAAACAAACAAACAAACCAAAAAAAACCAGGCCAGCTTCCAAATCAGTGTGTCTCTGCCCATGGTGCTGAATGAGCCAGTGTGAGTGCAACACTCTGTCCATGGTGCTGAAAGAGCAGTGTGTGGCAACACTCTGTCCATGGTGCTGAATGAGCAGTGTGAGTAGCGTAAGCACTCTGTCCATGGTGCTGAAAAGACAGTGTGAGTAGTGTAAGCACTCTGCCCATGGTGCTTAATGAGGCAGTGTGAGTAGTGTAAGCACGCTGTCCATGTGCTGAATGAGCATGTGAGTAGTGTAAGCACTCCCGTCAATGGTGCTGAATAAGCAGTGTGAGTAGTGTAAGCACTCTGTCAATGGTGCTGAATGAGCAGTGTGAGTAGTGTAAAGCACTCTGTCCATGGTGCTGAATGAGTATGTGAATACAAGCACTCTGTCCATGGTGCTGAATGAGCAGTGTGAATGCAAGCACTCTGTCCATGGGCTGAATGAGCAGTGTGAGTGTAAGCAGTCTGCCATGGTGCCCGAATGAGCAGTGTGAGTTTGTGTAAAGCACTCTGCCCATGGGGCTGAATGAGCAGTGTGAGTAGTGTAAGCACTCTGGCCATGGTGCTGAATGAGCAGTGTGAGTGCAAACACTCTGTCCAGGTGCTGAATGAGCAGTGTGTGTGCAACACTCTGTCCATGGTGCTGAATGAGCAGTGTGAGTAGCGTAAGCACTCTGTCCATGGTGCTGAATGAGCATGTGAGTAGTGTAAGCACTCTGCCCATGGTGGGTTAATGAGCAGTGGAGTATGTAAGCACGCTGTCCATGGTGCTGAATGAGCAGTGTGGTAGTGTAAGCATCTGTCAATGGTGCTGAATAAGCAGTGTGAGTAGTGTAAGCACTCTGTCAATGGTTCTGAAATGAGCAGTGGAGTAGTGTAAGCACACTGTCCATGGTGCTGAATGAGTAGTGTGAATACAAGCACTCTGTCCATGGTGCTGAATGAGCAGTGTGAATGCAAGCACTCTGTCCATGGTGCTGAATGAGCAGTGTGAGTGTAAGCAGTCTGCCCATGGTGCTGAATGACAGTGTGAGTAGTGTAAGCACTCTGCCCATGGTGCTGAATGAGCAGTGTGAGTAGTGTAAAGCACTCTGGCCTGGTGGCTGAATGAGCAGTGTGAGTGCAAGCACTCTGTCCATGAGCTGAATCAGCCCGTGTGAGTAGTGTAAGCACTCTGTCCCCTGGTGCTGAATCAGCAATGTGAGTAGCGTAAGCACTCTGTCCATGGTGCGAATGAGCAATGTGAGTAGCGTAAGCACTCTGCCCATGGTGCTGAATGAGCAGTGGAGTGCAAGCATTCTGTCCATGGTGCTGAATGAGCAGTGTGAGTGTGTACACCTGTCCCATGGGGCTGAATGAGCAGGGGAGTAGTGTAACA
This sequence comes from Conus ventricosus, assembly GCA_018398815.1. Classification (NCBI taxonomy): domain Eukaryota; kingdom Metazoa; phylum Mollusca; class Gastropoda; order Neogastropoda; family Conidae; genus Conus; species Conus ventricosus. Next base: position 138,132 of record JAFLJL010019308.1, read on the forward strand.
CTCTGCCCATGGTGCTGAATGAGCAGTGTGAGTGTAAGCACTCTGTCCATGGTGCTGAATGAGCAATGTGAGTAGTGTAAGCACTCTGCCCATGGTGCTGAATGAGCAGTGTTAGTGTAAGCACTCTGTCCATGGTGCTGCTGAGCAGTGTGAGTAGTGTAAGCACTCTGTCCATGGTGCTGAATGGCAGTGTGAGTAGTGTAAGCACTCTGTCCCTGGTGCTGAAAAGACAGTGTAAATGCAAGCACTCTGTCCATGGTGCTGAATGAGCAGTGTGAGTGCAGGCACTCTGCCCATGGTCTGAAAAGAGCAGTGTGAGTAGTGTAAGCACTCGCCCATGGTGCTGAATGAGGGATGGTGAGTAGTGTAAAGCACTCTGTCCATGGTGCTGAATGAGCAGTGTGAGTGTGTACACTCTGTCCATGGTGCTGAATGAGCAGTGTGATAGTGTAAGCACTCTGTCCATGGTGCTGAATGAGCAGTGTGAGTGTGTACACTCAGTCCATTGGGGCTGAATGAGCAGTGTGAGTAGTGTAAGCACTCTGCCCATGGTGCTAAATGAGCATGTGAGTGTAAGCACTCTGTCCATGGTGCTGACTGAGCAGTGTGAGGTAGTGTAAGCACTCTGTCCATGGTGCGAAATGAGCAGTGTGAGTGTGTACACTCTGTCCATGGTGCTGAATGAGCAGTGTGAGTAGTGTAAGCACTCTGCCCATGGTGCTAAATGAGCAGTGTGAGTGTAAGCACTCTGTCCATGGTGCTGACTGAGCAGTGCGAGTAGTGTAAGCACTATGTCCATGGTGCTGAAAAGAGTAGTGTGAGTAGTGTAAGCACCTGTCCCCTGGTGCTGAATGAGCAGTGTAAATGCAAGCACTCTGTCCATGGTGCTGAATGAGCAGTGTGAGTGCAAGCACTCTGCCCCTGGTTGCTGAATGAGCAGTGTGAGTAGTGTAAGCACTCTGCCCATGGTGCTGAATGAGCAGTGTGAGTAGTGTAAGCACTCTGTCCATGGTGCTGAATGAGCAGTGTGAGTGCAAGCACTCTGTCCCCTGGTGCTGAATGAGCAGTGTGAGTAGGTAAGCACTCTGCCCATGGTGCGAATGAGCATGTGAGTGTAAGCACTCTGTCCATGGTGCTGACTGACCAGTGTGAGTAGTGTAAGCCTCTGTCCATGGTGCTGAATGGGGCAGTGTGAGTAGTGTAAGCACTCTGCCCATGGTTGCTGAATGAGCAGTGTGAGTGTAAGCACTCTGCCCATGGTGCTGAATGAGTAGTGTGAGTGGAGCCCCTCTGCCCATGGTGCTGAATGAGCAGTGTGAGTAGTGTAAGCACTCCCGCCCATGGTGCTGACTGAGCAGTGTGAGTGTAAGCACTCTGCCCATGGTGCTGAATGAGTAGTGTGAGTGTAAGCACTCTGCCCATGGTGCTGAATGAGCAGTGTGAGTAGTGTAAAACACTCTGCCCATGGTGCTGACTGAGCAGTGTGAGTAGTGTAAGCACTCTGCCCATGGTGCTGAATGAGCATGTGAGTAGTGTAAGCACTCTGTCCATTTGGGGCTGACTGAGCAGTGTGAGTAGTGGTAAGCACTCTGCCCATTGTGCTGAATGAGCAGTGTGAATGCAAGCACTCTGTCCAAGGTGCTGAATGAGCAGTGTGAGTGTAAGCACTCTGTCTATGGTGCTGAATGAGCAGTGTATGTAAAGCACTCTGTCCATGGTGCTGAATTGAGCAGTGTGAGTGTAAGCACTCTGCCCATGGTGCTGAATGAGCAGTGTGAGTAGTGTAAGCACTCTGTCCATGGTGTGAATGACAGTGTGAGTAGTGGGAAGCACTCTGTGCATGGTGCTGAATGAGCATGTGAGTAGTGTAAGCACTCTGTCCATGGGGCTGAATGAGCAGTGTGAGTGTAAGCACTCTGACCATGGTGCTGAATGAGCAGTGTGAGTAGTGTAAGCACTCTGTTCCATTGTTCTGAATGAGCATGTGAGCAGTGTAAGCACTCTGCCATGGTGCTGAATGAGCAGTGTGAGTGCAAGCAATGTCACTGAGGTGGTACAGAAGATGGCACACAACCCCCCTCCCCCCCCCCCCACTCCCCCCCCCCCCCCCCCCCCCCGAAAAAAAAACACGAGGATAATTTTTCGTTTAAAAAAATGGATACGTCGTTTCAATTCCAAACAATGGACGACTGGCGCATTTCGCACATATCCTCTAGTTACACTTCTAACATGTGCTTGATAACACAACCTCTTGCCCCCTTGTTTAGCATGAATTCACATCACTTCATTCTCCACACTTTGGACTTAAATAGTAACTGGAATAACTCCCGATATTTTTACAGACCCAGATGCACGCCATCATCACTCCCCACAACAACACAAAGGAGTGATGATACAGTACAACAGCATTAAATAAATCGTGTACTGATCCCAAAAAAAAACAACCGTGTGGAACATTACAATGTAAAGAACAAGTTCACAATTACCAGAGAAGATGATACAACACAAATTGAACAAAATTAAAGAGAAAGCATCGATAGTGACAACAAACAACAGACTGCTACACCAGCCGCTGTGGCGAAAATGGTTTGCGCCGCGGACTCCCGGCGGGAGTCTGGGTCGAATTCCATCAAAAGTCATGGGGTTTTTCTGCCCGGACCGGCTCCTACCCAAGTTGAGTTTGCTGCGGACTCAGTTGGGAAGGGCTGGGATCACACAGTCGAGTTTCATCCACTTTTAAGGATGCGTTTCTGAATGTGTTGCTCAAATTTCCTGACCAACACTGCAAAGGGGGTGTATCTCTCGGGCCTGGTTAATGTTGGGATATATTATGAAAGGAAGCGTAGAGTACAGCCCTGTTATGTAGTCTCAGACCGAAATGGAAATCCGTAGCATCATCTTAATCATCCTCATTCTCATCGATCATCACAAAAAAATGTTTCAAATTCTGTGGCCCTTCATGCCCTGCTCTCATGGTGACCTCAATTTCGATTTCCTCTCCACGTCTGTGGCCTTGGTTTGGTTCCGTCGGGGTCACCGGTATCGGTGAGTGCATGGGGGCTGTCGTTGGATGGACGTGGTGGTGCCCTCCGGAGGGAGAGCTCACTCACGCCGGCTCCGCGACTAAGCAGTTATTGTCGTCAGTAGAGGGTTAGTAGGTGGTGTCCTGCATATGTTAGATCAGAACAGGCGCCACTGAACACCACTGAAGTGACTCGGCAGCAGTGCAGTGTCTTCTCCGTTGGGTTGCATCTTGACGACTTGACATTGACTGCTCCCTGTGGAGGGTCGGTGCCAGGCTGCAGCGGGGGCCGACCGGGCTTGTAGCTGTGGACGGGGGTATCAGAATGAGCGGCGGGTGCACTGCCTGTGAGGTGGCGCAGAGGTTAGGACAGGGAAAAAAAAAAAAAAAAAAAAAAAAAAACGTACATTCCCACAGCAAGTGCAACAATGACCATAGTATTTGTTAAAAGTCATCGCTTATTAATTGCATAGCTTCTGTGCAGAACGAAACGTCTGCCATTGGTCCTACCACCATCCTCAACACCAACCCACAGCAGCCTCAACACCAGCCTCCACGCCAGACGGAATAACCGTGAATGAAGCCTCTGGCTGCACTGGCCGCCCAAAGTGCGGCGCAAACCAGAATTTGACCCGAGCACAAAACGCTGCCAGTGCTTTCAAACCAGGCTGGGAGACCGCTTACAGTTACAGCAAAAATGCCAGATGTTAGCGCTTTGTATCTCTCCCCACAATGTTTCATTCTACACCACTGAGATTGGTGATTATAAACAGGTACCAAAAGAACAGTCAAAACATGTAGGAACGTCACTCACATTGTGAGTCTGCAGCTGACATCTCCCCCGAAAAAAAAAAAAGAAATGGAAACAGATAGAGCAACTGAAAGGGAGCGAGAAGAGAGACCGAAGGAACGTTAATACACAGAGTTTAATACTACTGTGCCTTTTGCAGCAAGGCTTCAAAATTATCTTTATTTTGTATCTTTGTTATTTTATTTTTGCACTCATCTACTTTTACTTGAAGTAAAAGTTAGTGTCTGACATTCTGCAGGCTGACTATTTGATTTCACCACTGTTAACACTGCACTGAGTTAGTGGTCGAGAGAATGTAAATATCTATGTTCAAGACCACCATCTTATTTTGCACGAAAACCCCCCGTTTCACAAACAAATCACGTCCTTCTCCCCTGTCACTTTTGGCCAAAATTAACACCTGTTTTCTAAACAAAATTAACACGCAAAAACAGCAAAAAAAGATAAGATTTGGTGGATCGTGAACATAGATATTTACATTCTCTCCAGGAGCATAAAATCATTATAAAAAAGGGCAAAACTCTTCGCGATCACCCCGGGGGTCTAACTTGAGACCCTATGGCGCCCTAGGGCCCCAAGCCAGATCCAGAGGATCACAGATAATGTGGCCAAGATGTGAAGAGTTTTTTGGGAATATGCTCTAATAGTGGTTATTTTTTTATACTTGGTTGCCTACTTTCAGTTTGTCAAAATTTGGGGCAATTCTCTCACCCCCTTTTTAGTGACTCTTCCTAGGACACACCACACACACACACACACACACACACACATTGTGGTTTACGGGCGTTTATAGCCTCGCCAGTGACCCAGACAACACATTGTGGTTTGCGGGCGTTTATAGCCGTGCCAGTGACCCAGACAAACGAAACACGAAATTGGAAGAGTCACTAGAGGGCAGAGAAGAGGGCCAAATTTAGACTTTCAAAAACCGCGCAAACAAGTACAAAACCACTGCAGGCATATTCCAACTTTACACTGTTAGGATTATATATATTATACTGTGCAAACCGAAAGCTTCATAATTTTATGGTGTTTGTGCATAAGTGTGATGTTATTAAAATGGTTTTTTATTCAAGCAGAATAGTTTTAAAGGTTAGCAACAACTGTGCTTTAAAGTACTTTTTAGTAGCTACTTTGTACAATATTCCTATTAAAAGCTTTAGCAAATTAAACACAAAAACAAACTTTTAATAATCAATTCTCTCTCACTGATCTATAAATAGATAATTTATTCAGGGGAGGTAATTACATTTTATTCATAATTAAAGGGAGATTTATCACTTTCATTATCATTGTTTTGCTTATTTTGATTGTTAATGATTACTTTGTGCGTGTGTTAACAAGGAAGGTAGAAATCAATACTAGACAACTGCTATAGAGAGTGGAAAACCCAGGGCTCAAAAAAAGACCCTTAGCTGCCTTTATTGATCGTTTTGGGTGGAGCGCATTGCAGAGCGCGTTACAGGCCCCTGCCATGGCTTACTTATTTTTTAATTGTTGTTTTTAATCTGGTTAAAAAATGAAGGCCGAAGTAACTACAGAGCTTATTAATATACTTTACGAGTTGGATTGGGAGGTTTATAAAGATCAGTTAAAGAGCAGGTTTGAAGAATTAATTACAGATCTGTTTCAGCGCATAAATATGCGAAAAAGCGTGAAGCAGGCTATCAGTAAAATACCAGATTCTTGGGGCCCCAACCGGTTATAAAGTTGTTTGCCATTTTAGTTGATAATATGGCTCCTGAAGATGCTAATCTGACTGTTTCTACTGACTCTGAAGGAGTAGCTATTCGCTTTAAGAAGATCAGGTTTTACGATTAGAAAAGACTTGAATAATAGCTGATTTACAATTATTTTTTTTTTTATTTTAGATTTAAAATGGCTGTCGAACTCAGTGAATCTGATTTTTAAAAAAATTTTAATGAACTATTTGACGAAACCCAATGAAAGTATTAAACATTTATTTTAGTGAATTTCGTTTTGAGAATGATGTAAACAATATAATAAAAGATCATAGTGAACTATTTAACGAAGCAATCAAAGTGATGAACATTGACTGTAGTAACTTGAAAATATAAAGGTAAAGAAGAAAGGTACCTTTTGGAGAAGTCTTCAACGTTTCGTGCTGTAAGCACTTGGTCACGAAGTGAAGTGTTGAGGTTGTAGGGGAAGCTGGCAGGTTTCTTGTGACCACAGTTCAGCCAAAAGGTAGGGGGGGGGGTGGGGAAAAGGTGAACTGTATTTATATGGTCAACAAAAGGGGTGGGGCAAAGAGGGTGGGGGGAGGTGGGAGGGAGAGGATCATCTGGGTGGTGGTTTTCAGAGAAAGGGGAGGGGGTGGTGGTAAGAAAAACATGGTATAGAACATGGGGGGGGGGGGGGGTAGCAGGAGGGGGGAAGGGGGGGGGGTTGCAGCTTGAGAGAAACAAGTTTATTCCCTGACATTGAGTCCCTAAGGACTCAAAGTGCCAAGGCGTTGTATTAGCTGGCTTTCCATGAATTTGCGGTACTGGCCTCTTTTTGTCCATTGCGCCAAAGCGCTGCCACTTGATTGACTGTAGTGATTCAGAAAAGCTAAAATATTAGCAGGTGTTATTGTAAGGTTAACGTGTCTTGAAGTGTTGCAACGCTTGGGTGAAGAATAAAAGCACGTTTTACTTACTTTTATTTACATTTTTTTTTTTAAATTTACATAAATATTGCGGCTTTAAAATTGACGACCAAACACGGAGAACCCAGGTTGGAAAACTGTATACGATGGAAGAAATATTTGACAGCAATGAACAATTAAGCAATACGTTTAGCGAAGTAGACAAGGACATTATTAACCCCACAAATTTCATGAAAGCGTGACACACGCTATCTCTAAAATTCCAGAGTCTCTTCAACGCGAGCCGCCAGTAAAAGTGCTGTTGGCCGTTCTGATTGATTATATAACGCCTGACGGCGATAAACATGCAAGTTTGGGTTTCAACTAAACAGAAAGAAGTTATTAGCTATCGCGACCTTAATTTGAATGGGCTGATACATGCTTACCCAGTTTAACCATGCTAGTGAGGAGGCTAAGTTAAGGGGTTCTGGCTGGTCTGAAGGGACAGTCCTTAAAATCAGATTAAGACAAACAAAGTTCTATCCTATAGTTGGTAATTCTTACCTTCCTCTCCCAAAAGAGTTAAAGTTTAAACGAGCAGTCTTAAACATACATAATTCTGACAACATGTGTTTTATGTGTGGTGTGTTTTAGTGCATTTACATCCTGTCAAAAATCATGCAAACAGAGTTTCCAATTATGAACAATACAAAGATAGCCTGAACTTTGATAACATAACCTTTCCAGTAAGTATAGAACGTATATCTCAGTTTGAAGAGCAAAACAAACCAATCACTGTAAACGTATACACATGGTCTGTAGTAGACAAATCTAGTCCCTCTAAGGATTTCTCCAAACGCTCCTACTTTTGGCGAACCACTTAACAAACATGTAGACTTGATCCTGTTTGCAGATAGTACAAAGAGTCATTATGTATTAAAACAGAACAATAAGCAGACTTATGGCTTATACTACAAAAGACAATTTTAAACAAGGGCTTTGTAGAAGGTGTTTGGTCAGAATCCCAACTATAAAAGCAGCTGCCAGTCATAAGAAACATTGTAAAAGTTTTGTAGACTGTGAAACCGAACTCCTCACACCTAAACCAGGGTCTAAAGTTAGGTTTAAGAATGAATGCAAAATGCAAATGAGTCCATACGTGGTTTATGCTGACTTTGAATCAATCTTACCACAGTACTACGGTCCACAACAGCAAGAACAAAAAACAACCTTATCAACCCGCCATCAGATCTGTTCTTATGCCTTTGTTTTTGTTAGGTCAGATGGGGCACACACACACCCAGAGATTTATAGAGGCCCTAATGCAGCTAGTAGATTTTTAGAGCAGATGAAACAAACTTCGCAATCAGTTATCCAATGAACTGAACCTTTCAGGGATTGTTATGACTCCTGAAGACCAAGAACGTTATGACTCAGCTGCTCACTGTTGGATTTGCGGCTTAGAGCAAACACCTAACAGTTAAAACGTGACAGTAAGAGACCACAATCACATTACTGGCAAATTCAGAGGGGCTGCGCACAAAAAGTTGTAATCTTCAACTTAGGTTGATCCTAAGAAATGGAAACTGCCTATTTTCTTTCATAACTTACGAGGCTACGATTCTGATTTTATCATGCAAGCAGTGACTTCTGAATATAAAAGGGTTACCTGCATTGCACAGTCTTCAGAAAAGTACATGACTTTTACTCTTGACTGTTTATCCTTTTATGACTCTGCCCAACATTTGATGGGAGTTTAGATAAATTAGCAGGATCGCTACAAGACTTTCCAATAACTAAACAATATTTTGACCCATCTTTAGTACGTAAAGGTGTTTTCCTTATGAATACATGAACTCGTGGGACAGGTTGATGAAGACTCACTTCCTCCTAAAGGCGCTTTCTTTTCTAGTCTTAGAGGCAAAGACATAACTGACTCTGAACATGAATACGCACAGAAAGCCTGGACATAATTACACTGTCAAACAATGGGCAACTATCACGATCAGTATCTAATGGCTGACGTGTGTTTTATTAGCAGACGTCTTTCGAATTACAGATCTACATGCATGAAACATTACGGCCTAGACTCTCACATTACTCTCTGCCCCAGGGTTATCTTGGGACGCATTCTTGAAGTCTACAAACATCACGATTGACTTAATATCTGATCTGGATACACTCCAGATGATTGAAGACGGTTTAGGGGAGATATTAGCATGGCCTCACATCCTTACTGCAAAGCCAACAACAAGTACTTAGCGACTATGATCCCACTAAACCATCCAACTATCTAATGTACTTAGACGCCAACAATCTGTATGGGTGGCCATGAGTCAACCACTTCCACTGAGAAACTTTACAATGATAAAAGGGCTCATGATGTTAATATTGTGTTAGGAATGCTGTCAGAGCTTCCTCCGATAATCCAATAGGACTGTCCAGGACGGGGGAAAGTGTGGTATGCTTAGTGCCAGTTGTGTATGTCGTTAACACCAAGATCTTTGCACTACGCGATATGCTACTCAGCTCACACCA